>VWYI01043070.1:599940-766228 GCA_013399455.1 Anthoscopus minutus
GGGGGGGGGAGGGTTGGCTTCCCTCCCAAATAACAGTTAGCAACTGAAAATCTTGCATTCAGAAACTAACATTTGACCAAAAAAAGCCTGACAATTTCTGTAGGGTAAAAAAAAAAAAGAATAATACATCAATATTCTTCTGATTTCTTTTCAGCTGGCCAAAGAGTTGGCTGTGCTGGGTGAAAGCCAGCTGTGTTTGTTCAAAATGTTTTCTGTTCTGTCAGCCTTGCTCCAAGTCTCCCAACAGCAAGGCTGTTCTCCTGGAGGACACATCTATGAAAAGGCTGTGTACCATTTGGAGGTGGAAGTGGGAAGGTGGCAGCATCATGTCACACGGCCACTCTCCCTTGCACACCCAGTGGGATTGTCACCATCTGCCCCAGAGACAATGCCCACCAGTGTCCCCTTGGAGAGCACATCAAGGGCATTAAAGCGATGGGTTTTTGGGGCACATTTTGCTCTATTTTCCTCTCTGAGCCAGCCATAGTGGGAGGCAAGCACCCCATAGAAGGCAAAACCACCCTCTGGGCTACCAGCAACCTCCAGTTCTGCCCACCAGGCCCTTGTGCAAGAAGGACATGGGGCACAGACATGCTTAGAGCATGAGCAGCCCCCCAGAGGGAAGGCTTTGGGTGGTGCTGTGCCCGGGGTGCACTGCTGGTCCCTCTGTGCTCACAGCCCGCAGTGCATTGAGATGGCAGCAGTCGGCTGCCAGAATTAGCTCTGTCTTAATTAACAGCTTTGCCTTTGTTCTCAGATGCTGCTTCAGGCAATGCCAAAGCCTTTGTGGAGGATGAAGATCTGGGATCCCAGTGAAAGGAAACGTCAAGACTTATCATATGGTGCGGCACAGATATCCTCACAAAACCCCCGTAACCACCTTTGAGAGCAGAGGGGTCACAGCTTGCGCCAGTCCTTGTTCATCCCCACCACACTGGCTGTGACAGGATCAGCTGAAGCACAAACATGAATTCCACCAGGCCATCCTTGTGCATCTGGTGCCAGCAACCATGCTGCAAGGGAGGCTCTGGAGGGATCACCCCAAATTCTTCAAGCTGGGAAGCAGTGAGCCCGCGCTCTGGGAGCCTGACATCTCCTGTAACAGTCAGTGGGGGCTGACCATGGCTCCTGCCCTGCGCCAGAGCTACTACCCAGTTCAGACTGGGATCTCAGTATGATGGTGCCCTTGGTGGAAAGAGAATCCTGTGAGCTGCTCAAGCTCAAAACAGGATAAAGGTCAGACAAACCTCCCCTGCATCAGCCTCACAGAGTAGCAGAGCTGGCAGAGGACACAGGAGCCTCCCTAGCCAGGACAAGAACAGAGCTAAGGCAGCCATGATGCTTCTGGTTTATTTTCCAAGCTGAGGCCAGGCCTGCAGGGAGGGCAGGAAGCTTTTCACACAGCGCAGGAGCGCTGCTCCTGCATCCCTAATCCTGCCAAGGCAGCACAGACTGCTCCCAGCCGCTTGCTTGTGCATTAATTGTAGAGGAAAAGCCTGCACCTACAGCATCCTCTCAAGAGTGGAAGCCTGAGGAGCTGGTAAATCCTCTCCCTGATAAGAGAGGCAGATCCCTTCAATATTCTAGCATTCCAGACTTGTCTGGTGTGTGCCACATAACAAGAATCAGGTGAGACAGGTAACAAGGACAATGCTGGCAAGCAGCATCCAGCCCCTGCAGTACCTCCTGTGCAGCTGAACCCCTTCCTGCAAGTCCAAATAAATGTAATATGATGTAATAACATTAATTAGCAGCATTAAATGTTCAGTGTATTCAAGGCACAACTCAGCCACTTGGCACAGTGCAACCCAAACTGCTTACAGTTCTCCCGGGGGAAATTACCTCAGGGAGACTTCTGGGCTTAAATACCATTGGGAAGCTGAAGGGGGAGAAGGAGGGAGAGAAATGATTGTCCTCTCCAGGCATTTACAGAAAATTCAGGTGTCTTATCAGAGCAGAAGAAGCTGTAGGAAGGACAACTCCTTTGTCATGTGAACAATTTGAGGGCTAAATTGAAGCAAGATGTGAAGAAAAAGTAGGTGAGATGAAGGTTAATTTGGCAACCAGAGTGAGAACAGAGGGAGCTGGGGTATGGAAGAGTCTATTAATTCCCTGGGCAAGAGATGCAGCCTGAGCTGGGCCACGGAGTAACTCCTTGCAGAGTACGAGGAAAGACAAATTGCAGGTTCTGCTGGTAGAATATTCTGTTTATTAAGTTCCAAAATAGGAGACAATCAAGTGCCAAGTGCCTCGAGCCTCTCGGTGCCTGAGAACATATTAATCACTGGGGGGAGCGGTGTTCAGGCAGCTCTGGTGTGACACCAGGCACCATGTAACAGGATGGACATGCCACATCCTCCCCTCCACGGAGATACCTGTTTCTCTAGCAATGGACAGCAAAGATAGAAAAAGATCAGCAAGTTCCTTTAGGAGAAAAAGAATTCACTTTGTTTCATAGGTGCTGCAATTTCTGCTACCTGGCTTTTCCTCTTAACTGGGTTTTTTACAGCAATTGCAAGTCCCAGCAGACCCACCAGCCATGGGACAACACAAGCACAGATCAGCCATGCCACTTTATCCTTGTTTCCCTTTTCTTCCTAGGATCTCCAGGTGGAAGGATTTCTTTGTTCCCTTTGAAGGCAGAGGATTAACAAAGGCAAATGCAAAAGAGAAAAACAAAAACTCCTTTGTCTGAGGATGGATGACATCTTTTTATCTGTTTCTAATCTGGCTTCAACTTTCATTTCTTTAGGATGGAAAAAAAAATCTAAATATTAAATTTTATGCCAAGGCAAGCTATAATAAGTGACAGAAACACTCCATCTCTGGGTCCCTGCTAGCTCTGTGAAGTCAGAACACTCACAAGGAAGAAAGCAAAATATAGACAGACAAACACTTTCAATGGAGATTTGAAATAAAAACTCTCCTCATGTTCCAAATGCAAAAGCTACAGAAAAATATGTCACTCCTCCAAGGAAATTTCATTATCTTGAAGCAAAATGCAATTTATCTCTGGAAGCTTTAAAAAAAATAGCAGGGTGGGGAACCTGCCACAAGAGTTTCACTTTATCACAGCATTTGGTTTGTTGCAGTCTGAGCCATGTTCCCATATCTGGAAGCACACAAAGGATGGGAAGTTTTTAAGGTGCAAATCCATCCAAAGGAGGGAGGAGGGAGAATGGTCTAGCCCACTTCGTATCTGCTGCTTCAGGGTCCCATTTAGATATTTTCCTACTGAAATCACACATCAGAGTGCAAAAAGCTGGCTTGGATCAGGTGTTCACCTCATGCACAGAAAACTTGCATTTTTTCCTGCTTTATCATGATTAATTTCCAATTGTCACCTTGATCAATGGTCCCATGAACTATATCATAAGGATAATATGATTTTTCCCCCTGATCCTATCACTCACAGGGTAATTACATGGATGGTTGCATTCAAGGGCAAGAGCTTTTGTCCTGCACCCTTATACAGAGCACACAAGTTCCTGGTACTGCTGGCATCACCAGGGCACTAACAACAGTTTTTCCCAGGTAAAAGGAACAAAACCAGGAATATGCAAGGCCCAAAACCCTCTAGTCACACATACAAGCCGGTGAATGTCTCTGCAGTCATTGCAGCCTCCCTGCTGTATTGATCATCCGTCTCAGACATAAGAGGTGAAGGCCAGAAGGACCTGCTGTTCTGTTTGCTGAACCAGCAGGTTCTGCCTTGATCATTTCACTGCTTGCAAGAGAAACCTCCATCCCAAGCAGGTCTTTACCAAGCCACTGCTTTGATAGTCCAGAGACACATTTTAACTGCCCCAGCAGTGCCCCTGGGCCCCTCTGAACAGGGGTCATGGGTACCACAGGGCTGTTGGCAATATCCAGACAGCCCTTCCCACAGTCACTCCCAAGGGACCAGCTGCCAAGACCACAAGATGCCACATCTGGGTTCTCATCATGCACATCCTCCTGCTCAGGCAGAGGCTCACAGTCATGTGAGGAGCAGCTGAGGGAGCTGGGGAGGCTCAGTCTGGAGAAGAGGAGGCTCATGGGGGACCTTCTCACTCTCTACGACTCAGCAGGGTGAACATCAGGAGGAATTTCTTCACTGTAAGATTTGTAAGGCATCAGAAAGGGCTGTGCAGGGAGGTGGTGGAGTCCCCATCCCTGAAGGTGTCCAAGGAACTCCTGGAAGTGGCACTCAGTGTTCTCAGCGGGATGGCAAGGTGGGGATCCATTACAGCTTGGACTCAATGGTCTTGGAGTTATTTTGCAGCCTCAATGATTCTGTGATAAGCCTGCCAATAACCTGCACATCCCTGGCTCTGTTTCTTGAGTCTCCATCCAGGGAGGGGAGGAAGACTAGGTTTTCTTCCAGTAAGGAGGACAGATAACTTCCAGGGATAGGGTAAGTGCCCCAGCCTCAGCTTCCACCCCTCCACACCACAGCTCAGGATGTCCAGGCGCTCTGCAGAGCCACAGAGTGCAATTCTTAAAGCAGGCTGCTGGAAGAGGGACAAAGGGAGTCCTTGCCAGGCTTGATTGGCAGGAGACATCAAGAAGCCTTCAAGAGGGGATTTGAGGGAGTTTTGCATTTCAAACACAGCAGGCAGGCAGAGGTTTACCCAGAGTGAAGAGGGAAGCAGCAAGGCTGCTGTTTCATCGGTTAACATCTGGCAGCTGCAAAGCTCAGAGATAATTCTGCCTCCATCCTCCAGAGAGTTCAGATCTGGGAGGGATGCCAGAGACGCGGCAACTGGGAGGGGATGAAATTCCTTCACAGAATCCAAAACAGGCAGTGAAACATCACAATATTCTTCCTCCCTTTAAATAAGTGACTCTTTGATGCTGACTGAGCCTGTGGAAATGTTATTTCATTTTTGTCTAACTGGAAGCAGGAGGAGAACAGAGGGGGCAATACAGGTGGGGGAAGAAGAAACACAGCAACAGCTCTCTATTTTTTACCAAAATAAGACATTTTTGATCAAAACTCACAAAGACTTTTGATCAGGGTCTGCAAAAAAAACTTTTAATTGTTACCTGTATTTCTATTTTTAAAAAGCCAGTAAGGACATTAAATTATTTCCATTTAGAAATACTAGGTTATTGAAAACCAACAGGAAAATCTGGATAAGGAAGCTAAAAGAGATCTTTCAGGCAAAACTTGAAACTTATTCAGAGGTAATTCTGAAAATTAACTGTCATGTGTTACAACAGTTTGTGTAAGACCATAATTTGTGAGCAGATTGTTTCATTGTGGACATAAGGGCAATCCCCACCTGAGCAGCATCCTGTGCTCTCCATCTCTCAGCCAGCTTTGCACTTGGGGTGGCTGCAGCCAGCTGGGGACAGTGACAGTCCTCACCAGGAACGGGCAGTACAGCAGCGAGGCAGCTCTTCAATTACAGAGGAAATTGTCCTAATGAAGCCTGAGCACATATGCTGCCTCTCTGCAGGTATTTCTCTCGTGTATGCCACAGTTAATCCCAGCCCCCTTTCCAGGCTGAACATATCTGGCTCCAGCGCATGGACCGAGGAGGAAGCAGCTCAGCAGGGCCATCTCGCGGAGCGGCGCTTGAGACGGGTCTCAAACTCCACACCCCAGCACAGGTCGCTGGCACGGTCTGCCCCCTCTCCTACAGTCTCAGCAGAACCCGAGATCTCCAAGTCTGAGCAACAGTGCCCAGATCCGGCCATGGATCTGCGTGGATCCGTCAGACTAGGGAACGGGCTCCTGGCTGGTACAAATTCGGGGAGCTCCCGAGCGAGGGGAGCTGCTCAAGGCTTCACCCAGACCAGCCATCTCCTCTCCCCATTTAGTCATCAACCAGGGCTGGGGCCAGACACCCCCTTTTGCTGCTGCCCGGGCTGGGGACCAGGACTCCGAGTCCCCTCGGGCCACGCAAGTGGCCGAGGTTTTCCCCCACCAACCTCTGGAGGTCAGCAGCCGGCAGCACTGGGGCTTTGCACTGGCGGCTGCCGCTGGAAAGAATAAAACCCGACCCAGAAAAGCAATGGAACTCGGGGCAAGACCCAGTGGCCTGGACACAAAATGGTCTCTACACACCATAGGTGACCCCAAACATTTGCAGGGACTGTCACACGTCCTCTCTGCACTGCTCTTCTTTTCTGTGGGCATGCAGGAGTGCAGGACCTTCCTCATTAATAGGAAATTATTAATTTCCAAAGCCTGCTTTGCCCATTTAGTATCACCGGGTCTTGTGCCATTTTGTCCACAAGTGAGCCCCGTTCTGGGAAAAGGAATGCATCCCCATTTCACTTTGCCAGCCTCCAATGTCATTTGCTCATTTCATGTCTGAAGGACGCTACAGCAAACCTTTAGAGCTAAATCATTACTGATTTTACAGAGGTTACAAGTTGCTGGTAATGTAAAAAAAAACTCTTGGTAAATTTATTAGACAGAATCTGACATTGTCCTGCATAAATCTCCATGTTCCTGGTAAATAACAAAGATTTCTAGACAATGTGAGACACCAACAAGGACCTAGTCAAGTGAACTGGAGGTATGGAAGGAAGCTCATCCAGACCCCCTTGTGCAGAGCAGGAAAGGGAGTCCTTACCTTCACCTGGTCCAGAAAGGTAAAAGCCAAAAGAGGAAAGCAGGATAAATCCTCCTGCTTTCCCCAGGCAGGCAGGGAAAGGCAGCAGGTCTACCAGGACAAAGTAGACACCTCCTCCCAGGGACAAGTTTCCTTGAGCACCACCAGGATATCATGGGCAGCATCCCTCAGAGCCACCACTCTGCTGTGCACGAATATCTAAATATTGACCAAAAAGGTGTATTTTCCTCACAAACAAAGCTGTGGCAAGCTGTCTCCAGGCTGGGTTACAGCTCACTCTTGGTTAGCTAGAAACAAGCATTCCTGCCCACTGGAAAAGAGTTCCTATTACTGTTTCCATCCTACTCTCTAGGAAAGCAGAGGTCTGACTTTCAGTGAGGATCATTAATCTCATTATTTTTAGGTGACATTTCTAGGTGTGTTCTCAGAGCTCCAGGCTCACAGCACAAGCACAGACAAGTGGATGGGTCCATTGTGCACTGATACAAGATAATTCCCCAAAATGGATTGAAGCAGAGGGCAGGTAACAAGTCTGGAATTGTGGCGGTCAAAGAGGACAAATGGAGGAGACCTGGCAGAGGACATATCCCATCAAGGGTCAGCTATGACATCCCAAGAGCTCACTAACAGCTCAGCCACATCACTCAGGCTCAGGGCAGTGGAGCACATAGCCAACTCCAACCACTACTCTGGTGAAAGGAGCAAAAGGTCACTACTTTTCCAGAGGGGACAATAAGCATCACTTCAGCTACTCAGAACTTCCTGCAGCACACCTAGGCCCCTCTATCCCGCAGCCACATGTGGCTGACACCCATTTCTTCCTAGCAGGGCTCCAATGCAGCTGGAGAGCCCTGTTGGGGAACACTCTCAGGCAGAGGGCACTGCCTCTCCCTATTGTCCCACCTCCAGGTGACAGCTCTCACCAGGTGACAGCTATCAGGGCCAGGTGAAAGCTCTCCTCCTGCTGTGTCAGGAGGAGCTGCTGGGCTCTCTGAGTTGAGGAAGATCCTTCAAAATCAGGAGGGGAGACTGTAGCTGCCCCATCCCTGGAAGTGTTCAAGGCCAGATTAGACAGGGCTTGGAGCAACCTGATCTAGTGGAAGGTGTCCCTGCCGATGGCAAGGTGGTCTGAGATGATTTTCAAGGTCTTTCCCAATATAAACCATCCTATAAGTCTCTGACTGGACTGATGGGTTGATGGATCATGACATGATCCCAACCCAAACTGCTCCACAATGTGACTGTGGCCAGGCAGCCACAGGGCTGCCACCAGCACCTTCACTGTCCCCATCCATCTGCATCTCCTTCAAACCAGCAACTTCCACTCTCCAGCAGGACTGGTCCCATTTTCCCTCCAGGAGCTTCAGGCATATCCCGGTGACATCATGCTACACCCCCTGCCCTGCCCTGCCCTTTCATTTCTTTCATCAAAGTTTCTTTTCATCTCCCATCTCCTTGCTCTGGGGTGTTTTGTTCTCACTGCCCGCAGAGCCGAGGTGCTGTGCTGGGAAGGGCTCTGCACCCAGTGTGGAGGTGGGAGCCCTCCCAAGGGGAGCAAACGCTGTGTCAGAGCAGCTCAAAGCCTCACCCTGAGCCTCACAAGCTCCCTACAAAACCCACAGAGTTACAACAGAGCTCCGTGGGATGAGGTGCATGTCTTTATCAGCCAAGCACATCCCCAGAAAATGGAGACGTATAATGAGGTGTGTTTAACATGGGCTCAAAACACGGTGTTTAATCTGTGGGAGCCTCCACACCCCCTGGCATGCTCGGGTCATGCCAGCACAGACAGCAGTGATCCTGAATGCTGAAGGAAGAAACAGGGAAGAAGATCCCCCGGGCTGGATGGGTAGACGCAGCTGGAGGCACAAAGGTTATCTCCAGATTGCAGGTGCCATGCTACCACCGCCAGGGTGTGGAGACAGTACAATACGAGAACAAGACCTGGGTGAGGGAGAAGAGATAAACCTGAGCAAAGCAACACTTTTCAGCCTCTTTGGCAACAACAAAATCATGCCTTCATTTCAGATTAGCTGATTTTCATGTGTGTTTGCTTTTTTTGAAGGTCAGCACAACCATGCAGGTCTGTGTGTGTATGTTTGAAGCAGAACATTGACCCCTTTTGAGGATATTCAGTGTTACATTTAGCTTATTTTCTTAATTCCTCTCAAAATAATTAGGAAAAATCTTGCAGGCTCTGAGTCCCTTCAGAGGAATAAAACACAGGGTTTGCTTCAGTCTTGCTGCTGCAGACCATGTGGATGGCAGCTGGAGGCTGCAGCACACAGATCAGACTGAACTGGGGGTGCTGGGACAAAAATACCCTTCTTCTCCATTTGTACTGAATGTTGTCATTTCACCAGAATCCAAGCCCCTGCAGTTGGTTGCAAATTATCCATCAAAGAAAGAAAAAATCCTTTGCTCCCCCTCAGCACCAGTGAGATAGGACAACACATGCCAGAGCCTGGGAATGGGGATAATGCCTCTACCTTGAGACCAGGCAGTGCCTAGAGACTGACACATTCCACCCTTACCTGTACCTACAAATTTACAAACTTCATAAATGTACATATCAAATAATCTATTTACCTTTTTTCTACAAAAAAATAACCAAAAGTTGAGGGGCACAGCACAACCTTAGCTGTGAGATACTGATTTTTCTATAATATGTTACACCCAAATCCACCAGTGCGATGAGCAGAACGTACCAATTTGGGTAATTGGTGAGGGCCTGAGAGCACGCACGCACTGCTGCCCTAAATGTATATTTACAGTGCAGGTTGTTTGCATTTCTGATGATCTGCGACACCAGAAGTTAATCAGCTCCTTCAGTGCACGCAATCAGCTCCGTGGCGTTCTCCTCTCTGGTGTGGGGGAAGCCTCTCAGACTGTGATTTTAGAGCTGCCAAACACCATTATACTGTTCAATGAAGCAGGGGAAGGATGCTGCCAGGACCAGGCACTGCCCAGGGGCTTGCTTGGGTCAGAGGACACCTGGGCGATGCAGGGAAACGTGGGAACAACACTGGAACTCAGCACTGACCAGCACTCCTGATGGGCCTGCACTAACACCTTGAGGCTGGTTTCAATTTAAGCCTGAGTGCTGGCTCAACTCTTCCCACTGGATGTTAGCATTCTCATTTCCTCACCTAAAATCCACTTGAGTAATCAACTGTAAAGCTAATGACTGGGACACCAAATCAGCAAAGTACTTGAGCACATGCTGAAGTCCCATTGAAAGAAATTAGACCTAAGCAGACACTTTGCTCCAAGGTGAGGGGGCTTTGTGTAAAAAGTCACAAGAAGGCTGTTCAAAACAGGTGTAACAGCGTATGGAAGCAAGCTATTCCCACTCGAGTGGCTTCCAAGCACCTTGCTCAGCACACACAAGGACCTTCGGAAGCATGGGAAACCTAGAGATTTAGACCTGACTTTATTTTTTGGCATCCAAACCTGAGTAGGCTTCAGAGGACAGTCCTGGAATGTGCAGGTGGCCCCCAGGTCCTACATACAGGAGAGCACCTCCTGGGATGCCCCGAGGAGGCATGGATGGAGCCTGTTGGGGCATGGATGACGGGACACGCACGGGCACCCCAGGCAGGACCAACACAACCAGCATCTCCACACTGAGATCCCTCAGCGAGCCACAGGCAGGCCCAGCCCAGCACTGCTGCTGCAATGAGATCCAGCACTGCTGAGCAGCAGGTGGGCAGGGTTACAGCCCAGGGACCCCAAAAGAGCCCCCCCCACCACCAGCAGCACTGCCCCAGCTTCTCCAAGGAAGGACTGGGTCTGCACATTCCCCTCATGGCCACGCTCCCACCCTGGTGATCCCCTCACGCCCGTTCCCCAGCGGGTTCACTGAAATCCCACATCTCAACCCCCCTGACCGCCTCCCGGTCACGCTCCGAGTGACGGGAAGAGCAGAGATCAAGTTTCCCTGCGCATTGGAGAGCAGGAATAATGTTTGGTCCTGCCAAGGACAACACCTCGCTCTGGCAGGTTGTGCAGGTAACCACCTGGCATAGTGAAACTGAGCTGTAACTTGCCTTAAGTGTGGGATTTTACAGCTCCACACGGTGTTAATGTGTGTGTATCGATATGCATATACATCAATAACCAATGTGTTCCAAGGAGACAGTTTCCCTGGAAGTTTTCCAGCATTTGGATATCTTTATTACAGTGAGTTAGGTCAAAGCCCTAACTTGCGTAAGGCACAGCTCTGCTGAAATCAATACCCCTACGCCAGCTCCTGCTATTTGATGAGGTGGTCCAGAATCTCTGTATTGGTTTTACTGTCTTCCTTCATCATCTGCCCAGTTCCCATCTCCTACATCTCTTCAACTGATTTTAGTTTTACTTATGGAGTTCTGGAAAAAGGCTGCGAGCAAAGAGCAACCATCTACAAGAGCTCCACTTGTGTGTGAGCAGTTGAGTTGTGTTCACCATCTCAGGGAGGATTTGCTTTCTTTGGTCTCTCAGCATTTGGAGATCACTCCTTGGTTTCCTAGAGATCCCCATGTCTGATAGTTCCCCTTAAACCCTCTTGGAGCCCTGTTTAAGGGTCAAGCACAAGACTGGACTGAGACAGGGAGTACCACAAGGCATTCATGCTCTCCCACATTCACCTAGTGTGCAGAGACACCTGTAAAAACCAGTTACAGAAGAAGCCTTTTCTTACAACAACCTCTTGCAGAAAGTCAAAAGCAAAGTCACAGACATCTTTCACTGCAGCAGGAGGGTAAGAGAGAAGGCCCTGCTCGGCCTCTGCAGGGGGAGCAAACCAGTTTACGTGCTAATCCCAGTGTGAGCAACCAGAGCTGGCACCAGCCGAGGCCACTTGTCTGACTTCAGCACTTGGCAGAGAGGGACGGATGAACAAAAATATGTAGCACAGCCCCTGGCTGCCCAAACCACAGGTCATTTGCTGTAGGCAAGAGGAGCCAGATGGAAAAATAAATACAGAAAACATCTTAAATTTGGAGAGTGGTTCCTGCAATGCTGCAATGCTCATCAATGCCCTTGTGCAAGCTTTTCAGTGTCCGCAGCACATCTGATGGTGTGGCCAAAGGGAGGGACGAAGCTGCCATCCCTCTCCCAGCTCACATGTGTCTATGCAATGCTTCCAAGCTCAGGGATTTGTTATTTCTGGGGGACAAAACAAAACAAAACAAAAACCACGCACCAAAAAAAAAATCAACACAAAACAAACAAACAATCAAAACACATAAATAAAACCAACCAAAAAAAATCCTGAGGCCAGAGCAAAAAAGGAATGAAGGCAAAGAAGGGATTTTGGCAGGAAGTGCTGGAGGATGATGCTGTGAAAGGGTTCTGTTCCAGGGAAGGCAGCCCAATGCTCCCATGGGATGGACAGTGCTGTCCATGTTGACAGCCTGGATCCAAGTGTCTGTCCCCACAGATGCCTTTGGAAGCACCACTTTTACATGTGCAACATCCCAATGCTCCATGCCAATGTGACAGGGCTGGAACAGGGAGGAAGCAAGGATCAGAACTAGAGCAGCGGGCACTTCCAAATAAGGCCACAGGGGTAAGGGCAGGATCACTTTAAACAGTTAAAGTTTCGTTTCAATAGATACCACAAGAGGGAAAACATTCCCAATGGTAAAGGGCAAAAAAGGTACTTTCTTTTTCCAAGGAGAGTTTTTGCAGCCAGCCTCCCTGAAGAAATGAGGCACATTTGCATCCAGCCCCGCTCCCTATCCCACAATTTTAGAACCTATTGGTTTAATTTAGGCACGTCAGAATGGGCAGGGATGTCTGATGCAATTTCTTCTCCTACACTTTGTGGGTTTCTCCACACTTCCACATTTTTTGGAGAATCATGGCACTACTTACTCAAACATATATAATATCCAGCCAAGTTTGGACTCATATTTCAAACTGTCCCATTGGGATTGTCCAGATTGGACATATGGATCTACAGGCTCTTAGCAGGGGTTTACCCCACATACCCCCCTAAGAAATCATTATAATTAGCATTGCTGTGACCTGATCACGCAGTTATCTGCTGGAGAAAATCAAGGCAGAAGATCACCACCTCTGGTGCTTTGGTGCACTGGACATATCATCCAGGTCCATCTTTATGAGTCTGGACTTTGCATGGGCACACTCAGTTCCACTTAAGCAGATTGGCTCAAGGACAGCAAATTAAACAAGGCCAAGAAAATCAGCTCTGGAGAGCCTCACAACCTCATGTCCTTCCAAAGTGATTGTGAGCCAGGTCATTTTCTCATGTGCTCACAAGGGAAAATGCAATACATCATTTTGCACATCATGACCTGCCCTCAGCACTTCCCAAGCATTTGCTGGCAAATTGTGGAGCTGGGTGTATCTGCTCCAAAACCATCAGGGAGAACTTTGCTCTTCCCAAAAGGATAGTTCAGAGGATGGAAGGGTTTCTAACTCCTCCTGGGGCCAATGGGAGTTTGGTATCACCCACAAATTCCAGCATTTTGCATTCCTGGAAGGAGGAAGGTGTATGTGCCTGAGGGGAGTGATGCCAGGTGAAATGCCTGTGGGTCACTAAACAGAACTACTGCAGAAATCACTTCAGGATTTGGGTTTTCCTGGTCTATTCTGAATCCCAGTCGGATTTGGGCTGGAGGAGCAGCAGCTTAGGCCAGCTCCTGTTGCAGTCCTCCAGCAGAGGAGAATTAATAAATAAAGACAGGGCAGGTGAGGAGTATTGGGTCTTGAAGGCAGCTGCAATATTTCCATTTTAAAAGGCAGGAGGGTGGGAGCTGGAAGCTAAGTGCTAATTCATCTCCCTTCTGTACAACAGCATTCCAAGATAAATTATTAGGGATGAGCTGGTCATCACTTTTTATATTTCCCATGGTAAATGGCACAACCCAACCACCCCAGGAACAGGGGAAACAGCATAGGAAAACTCCAAGAACACACATCATTCCACCAGTAGTGAGTGAGTGGAAGGGATTCTACCAATAGAGCTGGATGGAGCTGCTATCTCACCAAAGCACCTCTTCAGAGCCTTCAGCTGAAACCAGCACTGAGCCTCTGAGCTCCCTCCACCACTGTGACAGTGTATTTGCTCCAGCCCGAATAAGGCAGCCCCAGGGCTGGTTACTTGCAAGCTGGGCTGGCCCTGGGAACCCTCTAAGCCACAGAGCCCTGACAGTATTAGTAAACCTGGTGGCTCAGACCATCACCCTGGCATCGGGAACCTTTTACTCCTGTGTACAGGAGTATTTGAACATCAGGTGTCCAAAATCACATCTGGAACCTCCATAAAGCAAACGTCTCCAAGGCTGAGCGCTGCCCTTCGCACGTGTAACAGCCCGGCCCCCGGCGGTGCCCGCGCACAAAGGCAGGCAATGTCATCCTCCCGCCGCTCCCTTAACTGCTTATCGATCCCAAAGAGCCTCCGAATGGATTTCTCTGGCTAGCTATCATCCTCCATAGACTGGGAGATCCCCTCTGTATTACAGAGCAGACATCTCAGTTAGAGCTTTATTTACTGCGAAGGAGCAATTAAGCCGTCCCGGTGCAATTTATGGCTAGCACAGATAACCCCACTCAACAGGAGCCAAGGCCAGTTTAACTTTCAGATACTCATCTCTTGCCATGTGCAAAAAACCAGCTTAATTTGTGCATTTTTAATATCCCTAGCTCAAATTCAGACTTCATCTCTGCTCAGTCCAGTACAAGCTGGGAAATTATTCCCTTGCAGGGTGTCTAATAGATTTTTGTTGTGTTCACTACACTCCTAAGTCAGATGTCAATTCATTGGGCTTTATTTTCTGAAAGCCTTATCCTGAAGCAAGTATTTGGGATGTTGGGGATTCAGATGTCCAGTGTTGTGCTCAGGACAAGATATAAGAAATGGAGGAGCAAGGTACACCTATGACACTCACTGTGGCTGGCAGGTGCAAAGATCAGCCCTGCCAGGACTATATATTTCCTCTCACTTCCTCCTTTTCCCATAGCTCATCTTACCTACTTCATGGAAAACGAAGCTGCAACCAGTTTGACAGAGTCCCAGAAGGTCTTGCTTGCATCCTCACCAGCATGGGAAACTTCCACAGCTTCTGCACCACCTGGACAAAGAGGTAATGACAAACCCAGCAGGGACTGATAGTGTCTTGGCAGCCACTGGATTTTAGAAATATTGCAGTATCCATAGGTGAGATGGGAGCACTGGGATAAGAAGTGTGCTGGAGGCTGGAAGCACTGGGACACCCTTGGTAAGGCAGACTTACCCACTTATTTGCTCCCAGATAGTGAAAACTAGAGGGGAAAAGATGAAGTTCCTTTCTAGCCTTTCAGACAACATCAGCATGTTATTTTAGCATCTTCCAGGCAGAACAGCATTTTTGTCCCTGCCCATGTCAGGGGGGGCAGAACTAGATGATCTTTAAGGTCCCTTCCAATCCCAACAATTTTGTGATTCATTTTATGATTTATTGTACTGTGGCAAATGAATTTAGGAGGAAAATAAAACCATTCAGCATCTGAAATAGAGTATTATTTCCTGCAGCATTAATCGGTGGCATCAGTACCACGTAATTTGTTACTGGTGGCATATTTCTGTATGGCTTCATTTCCTTAAAAGCATGGGAATTAATGAGGTGTTTGCATTGGGAAGGGACTGGCAGGCACTGAGCATAATGTGGGCAATCACCGGAGTGGCTTCCTGGCTGCACGGAGGCACCAGGGTTTGTAAACCACAGTGTAAATACCACAGCTCTGCTGCCCTACAGGGATTAATCTGCTCTGAGGCAGATGTGATTCCAGCAGCTGAGCACCTGCCCCACTGTATTTAAGTGCAGAACAATAATTCACCTCACTTAAAGTAATGATTCAGCAATACTGAATCATCATTATTGTGTTTCCCAGTAACTGAGTTACTGGGGATGCCTTTTCCCAGAAAAAGTCAATCAGGAGCCATCCAGCCCAAGGGTGTCACAGGCCCTGTGTTGTTATTGGCCCCATGAATCACAGCCCTTCTCATGCCATAATTATATTTCACCTCCTTATCTTGTGTACCCTGAGGAACTCCAGGAGGGAAAACCCCCATCCCTCGGCAGGGATCCCACTCAGGGGAAGAGCTGCCAAGGGGACAGTCTGATGGTGAGGGCTGACTGGTGCATACTGGAGCCATTCCCAGGAAAGGGAGAGATGGGAGAGGGCTTGAGACCAATGGGTTGAGGAGGGTGATTCTGCCACTGTATTCCACTCAGGTGAGACCCCACCTGCAGTGCTGTGTCCAGCTCTAATGTCCACAACATGAAAAGGATATGGAGAGGGTCCAGTTGAAGCTGTAGCCACTGTACTTTGAAGCCAGGCTGGGAGAGCTGAGAGTGTTCAGCTGGAGAAGGGAAAGCTCCAGGGACACCTTAGAGCCCCTTCCAGTGCCTAAAGGGGCTCCAGAGGAGTTGGAGAGGCAGTTTGGACAAGGGATGGAGGGACAGGACACAAGGAATGGCTTTCCATTGCCAGAGGGCAGGGTTAGATGGGATACTGGGAAGGAATTCTTCCCAGTGAGGGTGGTGAGGTGGAGGCTTCCCTCAACTTAGCACTAAAATGGGTTTCCCTTAAAAATCCTCCCTGTGTTTTACAGGGGTTCAGAATTTATTATCTATTTTATACACATGCATTATAGATTTATATAAACTTGACCTTTTAAGAGCTGCTGTGGGCACTTGCTGAGCATTACATACAAAGCAAGCATGAAATATTTCAACCAACAGCTTCCAGATAACATGTGGGTAAAATTCAGGGCTGGGGAAAGGAGAGGAGAGGCAGCCTCAGAAAGTCGTGTGCTGCAGATAAATGTGCCTCCAACCTCAGCTCTGCAGTTCTGCACCCTCAGACCTTGGTCCTCACTCTCCAAGACTTGGACAGGGGCTCAGGTGACCTCATCAAGATGTGCTGAGATGTCTGAGGACAAAAAAAAGATGCAATGGTGACTTCAGTTGCCAAAATCCTAAATAACTAAACACTTTTGGGGCTGGTCAGAAAACAGGAGAAAAGTTATAGGAATTAAGAAAAAAAAAACCCTGTTTGCTATTTTCTCATGGATGTATAAAAGACCTTTCCAACAGGTAACTTGGTAACTCCACCATCAAACCCCCACTAAAGCAGGGCAGAAGCAACTCAAACCCCTGGGTCAGAGCTGGTGACAGTGGCAGTGAATCTCCCACCACAGGCATTGCAGTATTAACATTTAAAAAATCACGAGACCTCAAATATCCCAACGCTAAGTCTCATGACCTTTAAGTCAACTAGATTCAGGTTTCTTTTTCTTTGACTCTTGCTGCGCTTTTGGGATGGATATAAAAGACCTATTTAGGGTTAGGGAATATTACAGGGAGCCTCCACCACCCATTTCTTCCCACATTTACATTCCTGGTCCCCTAAATTCAGTTACAATAAGTGCTGGTTTATTTTCAAGCACTTCTTTTTCATGTTGCCACATTTTGATTATTTGCTTTTAAGGCAATTCTTGACACATTTTTAGGCTCAGATTAAGTGAGTCTCCCTTTGAGGTTCACTCTGACCCAAACCAGCATTAAGGAAATCCTGAGGTTTGTCCAGGTTGGTCCACAAGGAGTTAGGGGTGGCCTCATGCATTTTACAGGAAAGGCAAGGACTGAAATTCAAAGACAGAATATTAGAATATTCCCCAGTTCTGAGGTCCTAAAGCACAGCCCCATGCTGTGCTATGTCCCTGGGCACACAATACCCCAACAGTCCTCATTCAATCCTCTTGACACATTTCTGCTTTTGATAACGCACTCCCCTGAAAAACCAAACCCCAGCTCAGAGAAAGCCATGCCTTGAGCTGCGTTCGTTTGGTTGGCTCAAATGAAAAATGTAGAGTCAGGTGTTTGTCAGCTGCTCTATAGTGCTGGAAAAAGCCCTCTCCTGCTTTTCGTCTGCGTTGCCAAGGTGTGTACTTTAGATAAAAGTCTCATTTCCGACCGAGGCACTCACTGCTGCTCACAAGAGGGAGAGGACGGGCTCTGCTCCTGCTCTCCTCCATCCTTGCCACCATCCCGAGGTGCCTCACGGTTCCTGGCCCATGGCTTTACCTGCTGCCACGAACAGGCAGAGACCCCCAACACTGCCTCTCAGGACTGCGAAGAGGCACAGAAACCCCTCAAATCCGCTGCCCACGGGGGTTCAGCAGCCCCCAGACCCCTCCTCGCTGCCCTGCCGGCCGCTCCCCGCGGCCTCGGAGCCGATGGAGCCACAGGCACGGGGACAAGGCACATCGGCTTAGCCTGGAACAGCCATCCAGCTCTGCCGGCGGCTCTGTTTGCACGTACAGATAAATATACATGAGGCAGAGCCGAAAAGCCAGAGTCAGCTCTTCTCTGAGCCCTGCGGCTCCGGTTACGGCGCTGCCCGCGCCCCGTGGCACGGACGCTCCCTGGAGCAGCCGCCAGCCTGGCACGGCACGGAGCAGATGGTCAGAGCCACTTGGCCCGCGGCCGCCGCCAGCCCCCGGCTGCTCGCCTCACATGATGCTCACCGAGGCCACCTGGGCCTCCGGCACACCCGCGGGCCGGGCAGGACCCCGTGCCACCGGGGGCAAAGCCGGAGCGTGGCAGGGGTCAGCACCGTTCAGTCCATTCAGTGGCCAAAATCACAGCCCCCTTCGCAGCATCACCGTCTGCTGTGGAGGATCGTGCTCCCGCTCCAGTGTGAGCAGCAGACTGGGATAGCCGTGGGCAGATTTGGGCAAGCAAAAACTCCCTTAAGTAAAGTTGGATGGCAGAGGGATCACAGCACTTCAGGCAAATCCTGAAAAGCCACAATCACCCAGTAATGATCTGCCCGCGGTGGCTGTTGGTGATGCAGGTTCGTCCTGCTGCCCAGAGCTCCCAGGAAGGATCCGCTGCCCCATTTGCTCTTCCGATAAGGGCAAAAGGAGCAGAAGGGGCACAGCAGGATACATGTCCTGGGCTGCAGTAAGAGCAGAGAAGTGGCAATGGCAGGAAGCAGGTCCTGTGCCTGGCCCCCACCCCACGGGCTGGAGACACAGGCCAGGAGTCAGATCCTGCAGCCAGGCTGCAGCGAGAGAAGCCACATGCAGGTATTGGCTGTCTGCAGCCCTTGGTGCTTCCCTGCCCTCTCCATCAGGGGCTTTGCACCCTCACCAGTAAACTGGGAGGGTTTTGGCCAAGAGCAGTGGCCACTCTGGGCAGTGGCCCAAGAGCCTCCATGGCAGGGCTCAGCGGGAGCTCGGGGGTACATTGGGGTGCACCAGGGAGGTACCACAGCACCAACATAGCCCTCAGCACGTGAGAGCCAAACAGCTCCAAACCCCGCTCCAGGAGCCCCGAGCAGCGAGCACGGCCATAAAGAGCAGAGGCAGCAGTGCTCCAACTTCCTGGCACTCAGGGAATCTTCCTGGATCACATTACGTTCATGTGTCCTTGGCTCATCTCTGTACAGTTGAAAAACACTGTAAGGGGAGCCAGATAATTAGGACAGCTGAGGTTGAGAAGTAAAACCCAGGGAATCAATTCTTGCTAAGTTGGAGACCTGTTGCTTTCACCAAACTGGACTGTCTGTACAGCCCTGCTTTGCTCCTGCAGCCAGGGGCAGCAGGACTGTGCTGCCCACCAAAGCTCCGTGGTGCTCCATGACATGGCTCTGAGGAGCTGCCAGTCCCGCTGTCGGTGGGATGGTGGCAGAGTCACTGTCCCTGGAGGTGTTCAAGGAATGACTGAAGGTGGCACTCTGTGCTCTGGTCTGGTTGACAAGGTGGGGATCAGGCAAAGCTTGGACTTGATGATGCTGAAGGTCTTTTCCAACCTAAAGGATTCTGTGATTCTAACATTTTGGGTGACCATGAACCAGAAGGCAGGCAGGCATTAAGGATGCTGGCTGGGTGCTGCCTCCAGGCTGGCAGGGCTGAGGACAGAGGTGTCACTGCAGTGACACTCAGCATTTACTCCCTTGGCTCTGCATGTCCTGACATGAGCTGCATTAGTGCGAAAGGCTCCCTGCCCCGGGGGATGTTCCCAGGCGCTGCCACCACACAAATAAATAACAACAATGCTCTGAGGGTGGCAGGAGGGCTGTCATCTGACCCAGCACCACCGATGGAAAGAGCAAAGAGCTGGTGCCTGTGTTTGCCCCAGCACTGGGAATGCACTGGCATTTGGTCACCACAGGAAGGGCTGACAGCAGGGTTGTTTGGAAGGGAGCAGCCACCGTGACAGAGCAGAGCTGCGCTGGCACCAGCATCCACACAACTCCGGGCTTTACTGGCATGTCCAAACACCAAATGCACTGAGCACAACTCCACACCTAACACCCAGCACCTCCTCTCTCACCTTTTTTATGGCTGCTTTTTTAAGTACTTTTAGAGCGATAAAGATGCTTTGCCTCTCCAGGGTATTCCCTCACTGAATGAGGACTGATCCTCATATCCTTGGCTCTTTGGGGCTGAGTCCTTTGAGTTTGAATGAGCCTAGAGCAGAAAGGAACACAGATCAGGAGAGCAAGACATGCCCTCAGCTCAAAGGCACCAGCTCCAAACACAACCCTGAGCCATGGGCAGGGAGGAGGAAGAAGCAGCTGCCATGTGCATGTCACCAGTGGATGTCCCCTTGTCACCCAGTGGAAGAAGCAAAATACAGATTTGAGGAAGAACTACTCCCTTGCAGGTCTGCAGCTTTGTCACTCAAGGACTGAGAAATGACAGTCATGTTTTCTTTGCAGGCTGTGCCCAGGCTGTACAAGTGAGGATGACAATAAAGCCAACAACCTCAGTAAGTCAGTTGTGAGACCAGCCCTGAAGAGATAGACCAGGTGACACTGGTACTTAAAAATGTGATCTTAAGTACAGCACCCTAGGATTCATGGAGGATATGGCCTTACCTCTTCTGCTTTTCCATTTTTGAAGGATCTTGGGAAAAACAAAAAGAGCTTTCCCTGATCCTACCAATCAGGAGGGATAAACTCCAAGTGCTGTATGGTGGATGCAATACCAAATTGCCACTGGCACCACCCCAGTTCTCCAGTTTCCAGGGAACTAATACATTTTCATAGAATCAGGGTATGGTTTGTGGTGCCATGGGCAGGGACACCTTCCTGTAGACCACTGTCCAACCTGGCTTTGAACACTTCCAGTGATGGGACAGCCACAGACTCTCTGGGCAACCAGTTCCATGAAGTTATAAATTATTTCTAGAAAGACAGAAAATAACCAAATTCCAGGCTCTGCTGGGCACCATGGCAAACCTGGGACTTCTGTGGGCAATCTGAAGGAGCCAGGGAGAGAGAGGCAAAGCAGAGCATCAATCCTGGGGTAACAGCCAGTGCACACTCCTGCCCTGAGGCTGAGCCATCATGTTTCCAAGAGGAATGCTGAGGGAACAGCACTGTCCTTGCAGCTGCCTCAATGTCAGGAATAATGTGCTGCAGAGCCAAAGAAGACAATGGGATGATGATAATGAAAGTACAGGAGTGAAAACTCATTACTGGAGATGCTCAGGAGGCATCCTGAGGGATTCCCTTAGGCTTCCTGGCTGTTTTAACCCTTTGGGTGAGGCTCTGGTACTCAGGCCAATGTGCTGTGCTGCTGACTGTACTTACCTCCTCTTTTTCTCCCAGTTCTTTATGAAAACAACTTTCCCTTTCTCCATACAGAGTGCAGTGCACGCCGCAGCACAGACCAGCAGTGCCCTTTGGCACTCAGCTTCCTGGGGCTGAGCACGCAGAGCAGAAAGCATAATGGGGGTTCTGGGCAGCTGGTCCAGAAAAGAGTCCAGTAATATTTTGTCCTGTTTCCAGCAGCTCACATGGAGATGGGAGCAGTGACTGGACAAGACAGCCAGCCCAGCCCCACAGGTGAGCTCATTCCCTCCTAAGGGGAGATGTCTTCCCTGACTGCTTTTGGGCCTCCTGGAGCAGAAGGAATCTATTTCAGCATCGTTAATGTTGCTTAGGATGCCCTGGCATTCTGCCAGGTTTCTGAAAAGTTAGAGATGCCCATCAGGCATCTCCATGGCAACTCTGGGATGTTGATCTCAGCTGGATGCAGTGTCCATGTCAGAACAGTTGGATGCCAGGTTCATCGTCCCAGCTCTTTTAGAAGGGCAGAAGGAACTGACAGGGGCTCTGGTTCCTCTTGGTGCACTCCCAGGTTGCTGGAGGAGTAGCACATCAGACACCTGGGGGCTTTGGCCTCTGGAAAAATCCAAATGGCTCTTCCCAGCTGGTGGCAAAATTCCAGGCAAAGGTATTTTTGGCATTTTTTTGGAAGATATGGGTACCTGGTAAAAGAATTTTTGGAAGGTTTGGCTGGTACAAAATGATTTGGTGTTTTGGGCTTCTCCCACAGCCTAGAGGTGCAGGAAGCCTGTACCTGGTGGGTGTTTCATACTCCAGCCCACGTCAAACATCCCAGCATCCCCATGGAAGAGCAGCAGGAGTACAGGACACCATTGGGGTGTTGGGATTTCGGGTGGGAATGGCAGTAACAGCCAACCTGAGAGAAGGTGTGGCCCTAAGGAAGGCAGGAGATGCAGAAAAGGATTTCATCCATACCTCCAGGCCTTTAGCTGAAAGAAATGAGTTTATGTGCAGAAGAAATAGTCCAGCCTCCCCTGGGGACACATTCGTCCTGCCAGCCAGATTCACTTATTGTGAGGGACAAACCAACCTCCTTCATGTCACTCCAGTCCTGAGAACAGACAGAATCAGCAGGATTCCAGGTCCATGGACTCCCAAAGGAAGCAAAACCCAGCCTGACTCACCCTGAATTAAATATATGCATCTCCTTTTTTGGTATTGTCACACCACATCACATCCTGACAAGCTCCAGATTCTTCACTCAAGAGCACCTGGGGTGGTGTTTTGGTAGCCAAAACTCAGAGGGGTGGCCACAGAAACACCATGGGTACTTCAAACAGAAGCCTTACAGCAAATTCCAACTGTTCTACTCTTACTCCTGACGCTGCAGTAAATATGGATAGAGCCTCTCAAAAACAAGAGCCAGTTACCTCTACACTTCTCCAAGGCAGTGGTGAACTTGTTTCTGTTTCTAGCATTGTTTCCTCAGCTCATCTAAAAGCTCAGGTGTCCAAGATCACCATGAGAGCATCCAGCTCCCTCCACAGCATCCTGGCACCTTGGGATAAGAAGAAATAACCCCAGTGAGGGCTGTTCCATAACCTTGCCCCCAAATGATCACTCAGGTCCTTCAGGTCTAGCCCAGGTAAACACAAGCAGGGAGCCTGTCCTGCTGCAGGCCAAGCTCCCAAGGAACAGCAGCCCCATGCTTAGGGTGTCTCAGAAAGGAAAGTTTGGAGCAGAGTGACCCCCAAGAGTCCAGAAGATTTGATTCCTGCCATGTCCACCTCCCTTCAAACACCACGACTCACACTGAGCTCCAGGTATTTTTTCCAAACTTGCCTTCCATTTACCTTTGCCATTCTATTAGAGAATACCAGGCTGGTTGGGCACGCAGGAGAACTCCTTTGTCAACTAGGTCACCAAGAAGGGCTTTGCTCATCCCTGCAGCAGAGAGATGTTGATAAAATGCAAAAAAAGTACTTTCTGCATCTCCCAGGATATGCCATGCTGCTTGTTTAATTAGAAGGGGCAAGGCTCCCTCCTGAATAAACCAGAAATAGCCTTCCAGAGGAAAAAATAACCCCGCCTGGGTATTCTGGGGGCTTCTTGGAAAGAACAGCCATACATCTCCCCCAGTCTTGCACAGTACAAGAGCCAGAATTTTGGAGGAGGAGTATATCCAGAAAGCCAATCTGCTCTGGGGGAGAAACCTCCTTTCATCTTTAATGCTGGTAAAAGTAAATAGAGTGTATTTTCCTCTCTTCCTTCATTTCTTCTCCTATGTGTTTTCATCTGCCCATCTTGGATGCATTTGGTGTCACTTTTCACCCCCACGTGTCAGAAGGCAGCTTTGTGGGGAGTGCTCGACAACAAAGCACACCTCCAAGGGCACAGCTAATGGTTAATTCAGGTTGCCAGAATACCTTAACAAAAAATACCTAAACCTTCTGCAAGTCACACAGGCCCCCACTGCCTTCAAAGGATGAGTTATTTGAAGATTATACAAGGATTAATGTCTAATGACTGCATGCAGCCAGGATCCCTCTCCTCATCCAGGAAGGCCAGCAGCAAACCCAAGCCAAGCAGCAGCCTTGATGTCGATGACCCACGCTTGGACAGACAAGTCACGATAGCTCTGGAGAGCCTGGAGCCTTTGGTGGCTGAAGTCCTGTCAGCAGCTCCCTCCCTTCTCCCTGCCACCGGCAGTGCTGCAGACAGGGGCGATGGAGCCCCATGCAGCTGTCAGGGAAGGAGGAGCTCCCTGCCAGCGCTGCCCGAGGTGCCCGAGGACATACGGCCACTCCTGCAGGTCTCTGCCCCGGGGCATCCATGTGATATTTTTTGTTTTTAAGAAACCGCAGCAAAACATCTGTTGAATCCCCAGCTGCTCCGAGAGCTTGTTCTTGGAAGAACAAAGAGCAGCAATGGTCACAGCAATGTCTTTTGTCACTGAAGCAAGGGAGAGTAGAAAAAAGCAGCAGAAATATTTGCAGTTCTCTCTCAGGGCACACCCCGAGCCGCACCCTGCTCCTCACACAGCTGTTCCTACAACTCTGTGCAGGCAGAGTGTCCCCAGCTTCCTCACGGAAGGAGTGCTGGGCCATGTCATGAGCCAGGGAGCAGCCAGGCTTGCCTTTTATCCCCAGCAATCCCACTCAGAATGCAGGACCACCCAGAGGCCCGAGGCCCGCCCACCTGCAGACAGGTATTTCCCCACGGGAGGCAGAATTTGCCTCCAAAGCATCGCTCCCGCTGTGCCTCTCAGGGGTCACAGCATTCACTCAGTTCTAAACCAGCCCTTATTGTCTCACTGACATCTAAACATGCCCTTGACCTCCCTGGCAGGGCTGCCCCTGCCATCAGTTAGCTTGTGTGGATACCAGGAAACTGAATACATGGACTTATAGTTCAGTGGAAAGTTCTGCTGCCGTCTTAAATCATAAAGCACAGCTGCTGACACAGCAGAACTGCAGAATGAGGCATCTGAGCAGCCTGGGCTTGGAAAACGCCAGCAGGAGAATAAGGGCAGGGAGGGAGAAAGGACAGGGAGGTCAGGAGAGCAGATTAAAACTCACCAGAGTGCAGCTGTAATGTGTTATCCACCATGGATGCATCCCAGCCCTCCACAGCTCATTTGCAGTTGGGAGAGGAAAAAGAAGCTGAGATTGAATGTCTGCAAATGCAAAGTAATGGCTGGGAACAAATAAAACAAACCTCAGACTTCAAATATATCTGCAAACACACACAATCATGAACTCTGAGTGAGACATTCTGAGGAGGAGAGGGATCATGGGAGTCTGGGTGGAGAGTGCAGTGCAAGCACCCAGCTCCTGGATGGTGAACAGAACCAGCCTAAGGCTGAGATGGCTTGGGCAGGGAGGGCATGGAGAACAGGAGCCACTGGCACATCTGCACATGGAGCATGGCTGGCCTTGGTCTCCATGGGACACAGCAAAGCTTACAGGGCTCAGAGAGGGAGGAGCAGCAACAGGGCACAACTCCTGCAAGAAGGCTTTGCAACTTGGAGGTGACCAACAGCTTCATGGACAGCATAGCTGGCAAAAATGGGGACACTGTTGTGACCCAAGAGTGTGACACAATGAAAGGCAAAATTTTCAAATGATGGGTATCAGCCATTGATCCAAGGGGTCGTCAGGATATGTTAGTTCCAAATTACTTTAAGAGGGGTTCATCTGTAGATGACTTTGGTGTTGCCTCCAATGTGGTTACAGGCCCAGGCTTTCTCTCCACACAGTGCAGAAGGCCCTGAAACACCAGGGTGTAACATGTGCCCCAAGGTGGGCAGCCAGGGCAGGTGGCCACACCAAGGAGAAGGGCAGCCCTAGCACTTTTCCCAATACAGGCATCTACAATAGTCTTGGAAAAACATTTGGACAGTCTCACCCATGGCCCTGGCAGGACAAGATTCCCAGCAGTCTCCCTTTGATAAGTAGAGGCAGAATATCTTCCCAGCACACCTTCTGCTAGAGCCTTTACAGACCTTCGTGAAGGCAAAATACCTGCACAAGAGTCAAAACCCTTTCCCAGGAACGCAGCCTACAATTTCCCTTTCCACCCAATGGGATTCAAATAACCTAATTCTTGCTCTATATTCATACATTCCCTCTCTCCCCCAGATCCTCCCAGAGAAACACCAGCCATGTGGTAAATGCATGTAATCGTGGCACTCTGATAGCAGCTTTTGCTCTCTGGCCATTAATTCTTCTCCCTGGGACCTTGGTGAGCATTTGAAATCCTGCAGCAAATCCAATGAGCTGCCTTTATTTGAAAATCAACACAGCATAAAAGGCTTTCTCCTTTCCCTCCTCAAAATATAAATATTTTTAGCTTCAAAAATATCCTGGCTCATGGACCAATGTTGTTGGTCATGTCCTTATCTCAGGCCAGTGAGAAGTTTACTGTTCTCCATGGAAAACTTATGGGACAGGAGGGCTCACTGCTGCATGAGAGGCAGCAGCACCCACCACAGGCACAGCCTGTGCCTTCCTCATGGCACTCACCACAAATCACCATCAGAAACCTTCCCTTTCCCCTCTCCAGGAAAAATAGAGGCTAAAACAAAAGAAAGGAAAATGCAAAAGAGCCTTTAAAACCCAACCCTGAAGACTGGCATTTCTAGGAAACCAGGAGCTCCCTGTAGATGCTTTCAGTGTGCTGGAAACACCTTGTGGCACGACACAGCTGAGGCCGGTGCAGGAGGGAAGGAGGGTGTTCTCAGCCCCTGGGCAGCCAGACCAGGAGCAGCCACCTCATCACTGAGAGAGAGAAAAAGAGGCTGGAGTGATTTGTACAGCCTGGCAGGAAGGACACTGCCCCAAACAGCTCCCAAGGCAGCAACCTCCACATGCTCAGCTGCAGAGCCTCCAGCTCAGAGCTGCCAGGGAAGAAAGGTCCGACATCAACATCAGCTGGTACCACCAGAGCATCCACACCGAGGTGAGCTCAAGTCCCAGCATGGCCTGGGCTGCACCACTGGAACTGGCTTTTCCTGACATCCCTAGATGCAAGCCATCACATCACCTCTTTGGAGCTGGACAGCAACAAGGACAAGAGCAAACCTGGAGAAGCAGCGAGGCCAGGACACACAGGGAAATCCCTGCAGGTGGGAGGCAGGAGCAGAGTGAAGAGGGTTGGAGAAGATTTTGGTGCAGGACCTGGGTGACACCAGGCTTAGGATTCAGCTGTGCCAGACTGTCTCACCTGGGATGTGAGGGAGAAGGGGCAGCAGGAACAGGGCCTGCACCCCAGGTGAGCGGCTGGTGAGGACAGGGTGCTCCGGACCAGGCAGGAGCTGTGGGGCTCAGTGACAGGTGACAGGGGATTGCTAAAGGCCAACAGGCAGATGGTGATTAGAAAGTCACTCCAGCTATAAATCTCAGGGACCTGAAATGTAGATGGGCAAGCCCCAGATGGCTTGGAAATCTGCTTGGCAGAGTCCAGCACGGCTCAGCGTGCATCTGGCCCTCCTTCCTCCTCATCATCCTCCTTACCAGGTTTAACCACCTCCAGCCAGCTCCTCACAGCCAGAGCCAAACCAAGGACCCCTGAAACAAAAATTCCTCTAATGCAAGAACTAAAGAGCAAAACCTGGGCCCCAACAACATTGTCATCCATCCTGACACAGAACCCTGGCTGCATTACTGGGAGCTCCCTCCTTGGCAAGAATGCTGTGGCAGCATCCAGGGGAGCACGGGGGGCTCAGGACTGTGCCATGGTGCACCAGCAGAGCTGGATGGATGCAGGTTCCCTGTGGCTACATATGCTATTTCTGGATAGCTGAGGAGCTGCTTAGGGCTGGATTTGCAGGCAAGCACGGGGGTGTATCAGCTGTCCATTCTCTGGAAGGGGCTCAGGAATAGAAAAGGGCCAGGAGATTGGGAGGGGACAGGTTTTATATAGAGGTCCACGGGAAAACCCGTGTCTCCAAACACAGTAACCTAACACCAGGTCGTAGTAACAGCTCCTACCCGTGGATCCAGGACAGCAAATTTCCCCACCTGCAGGCAGAAGAGCCCCCTGCTCTCACACTCCTGAAAAGCACCAGCAACATCCACAAAAAGACACAATGCCCATGCTAAGCTCCCGAACCCCCTCTCTGCCAGCGGGTGCCTCCCACAACCTTTCCCAAGGCTGCCGGAGAGCCCTTCAGCCCACAGGTGCTGTCGCTCCCCCGGGACCCCCGGCCAAGGCGGGGGCTGGCAGCACAGCCGGGACAGGGGCCAGTGGTAAAATTAGAACGCGTGTCCCTGCCAGCCCCTTCTGCGAGCTGCAGCGACCAGCTGAGCCCGTCTAACCCGCACTGTAACCCTTCATGTCCCCCGCTTTGTGGGCTGGGACAGTTACTAGAAAGCCAGGGATTTGCAGGGCTTTCCTTTTTGATCAGCCGTGTCCAGCTACCCTAGGCAGCCGGGCTCGCGGGCTGGTGGGGCAGAGAGGTAGAGTTTTTTGGATCCTTTGGGACAGTCGGGATTGCAGCCTGCAATTCTCTTCTCTGCTGTCCCTTTCCACGACAGGCAGTCCTGCAGAAACCGATCATCCCCACTTTATTTCCCATTTCCAGCCCCTTCTCCCCACCGCTGCCCTCCTCCTGCAGCGGTTACTGTTATTATTTACGCTCCTAAGCATCCTTTGAGTTCTGCCGGGGGACAGGATCCAAAGAGAAAGCCTTTTAAGGATTTGTGCCAGTGCCGGGAAGCGAATCCCCCCCAGCGAACAGTGGTGCTATGGGATTTCAGTGTAGACAAGTGCTTAAAGCTGAAAAGGGCAGAGAGAGGGGAGGGAGCCGGAGGCACGCTCTGAAACCAGACCCCCCTCGCCCAAAACTCAGCTCCTTCCTCTGCTTTAGGAAACGGATCCCTCCTGCGGTTTCCTTTCAAAGGTGACTTGTAACCTCTTCATTAGGGTCGGCTTTGGCAGAGCCCTGATGGTGCAGCTGGCAGGGCCGGGGCTGCGCGGGGCGGGAGCGCTCGCCTTGCCAAGGCTGGGCAGCACTCGCGGCTGCTGGGCGCAGCGGCGACTCGGCGGCAGCTCCGGCAGCCCGGCCATGCGCTGATGGGTACCATGGATTTTAAGACAGATGCCAGTGCAGTCACCATCAATCTGCTGCTTATTGTGCGCCCCGAGGAGGCAGCGAGCAAGGAGAAGGGGCAGCGAGAGGGGCAGACGGAAGGCGGCCGAGGCGCAGGTAACATCGTGCCTGCACCGGGCGAGGGAGGGCAGGGCTGCAGCTGCACACGGAGAAGAGAAGCAGCAGCTTTGGAGCAGGATTTGAGCTTCCTCTCCTCTTTCTCCTCTTTGCACACATGCTGCCAAACTCCAAATGCCAACTTTTTTGCAGAAGCCCAGCGTGTCTCCGCTGACACAGCAGAGCCTCGCTGGAGCCACGCTCCGAGCTGCGCCCTGGCCAGGCAGCGCATGCAGCCCCAGCTGCAGGCAGGAGCAGGAACACGGATCCGAGCGCCGTGTTTGCACCTTGCTGTGTCCGGCATCGGCCCCGAGGTGCCCCCACGGGCTCTCTGGGCTGTGCCAGGGGAGCAGAGAGAGGGCTCGGCAGTTTCACCCTGCACCAGCACCCTGCAGTACAGGAGCAGAACTGCGTTGCTTGCAGCGTGCCCAGGCTTTGTCTCGAGGCTTACTGCCCTGAGCCATTTATAGCTACAGTTTGGGACAGTGTCCCTGGCACAGCTCCCTGTTCTGTGGAGGGTCTTCCAAAAAGCTAGGGCTGTGGTCTGCAATTGCAAGGGGAGCCTCCCTGCAGAAGTAAAGGGAGGAGAATGGGTGTTCCTGCTCTAAAACCTGGGAGAGAGCTGAATTTTCAGACAACCAGTCCCAGGCTAGCAACTATAGGCAGAGCTATCACAACGTTGTGCCCATGCTCCATCAAGCATGGCATCCAGCACCTGCTCAAATAAGAGCAAATCCTACCAAAGCGGCTTAGGCCCGGACTATTGCACTTTCTGCCCCCTGGTATTTCATACCTTAGCAACAAGAACTGCAAGCCAAGGCTGCAGATAAGACAGAAGGTGGATCCTGATGACACCTGGCATCAACTGGGCTAATGGGTTGCATGAAAGTGTTTGGGGTGCTCGGCCTCCAGGCAGAGCAAACACTTCAGTCCAGGAGGACCCTGCCCATCTCCTATTTCTATCTTACAGGTTCGGAGGGCGATGGCAATGGAAACAGCAGATCACAGCTGCCTCAGGGCACAGACCTGAATGGTATGTCACCCTCTCCCTGTGTGAGAATCCAACCCCAGTGCACAGCCCAAAGCTCCCAGCTGTGCCCCTCAAGCAGAAATGTGCTTCATACAACCCATCCCTTTCCAGTGCTTTCAGGGGCTCCAGTGGAGGCTCATGGAGGGCCCTGGGAAGCATCTCCTCCCTCCACGCTCTCTGTGCCCCATGGACAGGATGCACAGGGGTGGCACTGCTGAGACCCTGCAGATCCATCAGCAGGGATTCTCCTGCCATGGAGCTCGGTCGGATTACAAGTGCACAGAGCTCTTACATTTCACAGCCAGCTGATGGCAGGGGAAATTCAGTGTCCCCAATTGCTCAGGTTGCAGCTAGAGCTTCCAGAGTCTTCCCCAGAATTCACATAAGTTAGGTCTGGGGGATGCAAAGAACCTTTTCAACCATCTCTCCACCAGGCCTTTCTTCATCTCCTCCCCTCAGAGACTGAGCACAAGGCAGGTGGGATTGCTGACCAGGAATGATGTGGATTCTAGTTCTCAATGTTCCTCTGCTAATTTCCAGCCTTCTGCCCTGGAACAGTTGAGGAGGAACATCTGAGGAGGTGATCCCAGAACTATGGAGCAGTTCCCAGGGAAGGGACTCAGATCATCTCACTTGCTTTGCTGGCAGTCTAAGCCTATCATGGCTTAGCAGAGAAAGGCAGGGGCAAAGGTAGAGCAAGACACTGGTAACTCTCATGGTACCAGACAGTGGATTTTAGTTACACCAAGGAGGAACTTTGCTTCCACAGGTCAAGTAATAACAATGTGCAAAAGCCCTGGCTGCTCCCAGCAGGATGCCTGGCAGGAGCCCTGATCCAAGTCCCTCTGTAATCAGTGGTGGCTGGAGGCTGCACACAGTCTGGGAGAAAACAATATTTCACAGCAAAGCACTACTTTGGGGCTTTTTCTACAAAACAGATAACAAAAGCCTCTGCTCCAGGAATCAGATAAATATCCTGCATTCTCTCCCTCTGTCATGCTCAAGAAGTTCTGCAACCAGAGCTGCAGAATCTGCCTCGTCTATGAGTAAGAGACTGGTAATGACCATTTCCCCCCCTGACTTAAAGGCAGGGGAATTTAGCACACACATGGGAATCCTTCCCTTGCAGCTCTACCTTAAGCACAATTTAAAACCACTGGGAGGGGGGACTTCAGACCCCAGAGGAGCAGGCAGAGCTTTGGCTCCTCTGGCACTTCAAGGGTTAAGGAATTACCCTTTCACCAGCCTCGTTAGTGTTCCTGTGAGGCCTCTGACACCCCTGGTGCTGCCACAATATTTTCAAACTTATATAATCCCCAGCTCCACTGAGTCAAAGAGGCTGTGGCCCCACTCCACAAGATCCCATCACTCTGGGGACTGGTCCTTGTCATGGCCACATGGCACCAATGGACTCGGACAAGCTGCGAGATCCAGGTTCCCGCCTGGCTTCTGGTGGCTAGTGGGATGGAGATCCCAGGATGCTTTGAAAAAGAGTGAGAGATCACCTTGGCCAACACCCACCAGAGCCCAGAGTGAGGGCTCAGTGTCCCCTGGCATTTGCTCCCTCCCCAGGGCACGGACTTGTGCTGCTTCCACCTGGGTGAACCCTGGGCACATCAAGTGCTGCCCACACTTCCCCTGCCCTGAGGACTCCAGGTCTAAGACAGCCAGGGTCTCCCAGAAGGATGAGGTGAGGATGAGGATGAACTGCTGACAACCACACCAAAATTCTGCCCTTCTCTCCCACCCACCTCTCCAAACACCCCTGGCCCAAGCAGCCCTGCTCTGAGCAGCAGCAGGCTGGGCTGGAGCATCCCTCTGCAGAGGGACCAGGCACCTCAGACCAGGAGCAATCAAGTTTTGTATCTGAAGAACAGGGTTGTGCTTCCTGAGTTGTTCCTTACCTCATTGCCAAGCAGGGCTGATTTAACCCCATCCTTGCTGACTGTTCCCCCTCTCCATGGCACTGAGATGTTTCCCTTTGTGTCCCCAGATCAGCATGGCCCCACAGATCACTGTGAGCAGACACCACCCATCACTTTGGGCCCTGACAAAGGTAAGTGGTAACTCAAGAGACAGAGCAGAGCTTCACTGAGCTCCCAACAAGTTTTTCTCCAATAAAATAACCCCAGAATGTCCCAAAAGAGAGAAAATATCCCACCCTGGGACAGCTGCCCCTCAAAGAACTTGCTGGCCAAGGACTTGTCCGGCCACAAAACACAAGGAGAACAGCAAGTAGCTTCTCTAAGCTTGGAGTAAACTTGGTTTAGTGGCAGGGAGTTGGAGCAAGAGGATCTTTAAGGTCCCTTCCAACCCAAACCACCCTGTGATTCTTTATGAAGCATATCTCGATCAGGAATAATTAAATAAAAGATCATAGAAGCACCAGCAACCATTTCATACCACCAGTTTTAAAGTAATGATATAGCACGTTGAAAAATTCCTATGGAACTGGATTTTTCATTCGTTAAATGCCTTTCAAATTCATCAGCAGAAGGCATTCATCACTAGTAAGTTTGTTTCTTGAAAACGAAGAATTTTAATTTATGGAGGAAAACTTAGGAAGTGAAAGTCGAGGAGAAAACCCACAGAAAACAAAGTAAAAATAATCTTGAGCAATAAAAAAGGACCCCTGAAAATACAAAAACTTCAAGGAAATCAAACCATTTGCATAAAGTCTTCTCTTTGAGAAACAAGTTCATTTAATCTTTGAACTAACTGAAAAAATACACAGCCAGCTCTGTTCTGACACCCTGATATCTGCAACCATTTTAGAGATGGAGTTAAGCTCTAAGATTTAGGATTTAAGTGCTTATACAGTTTTTCTTGCCTTCTGGTTTTGGGACTTAAAAGGACATTGAATATCTCTGAATAATCATAGGAGAAACTTCATTTTTCTAGGGGTAAATGCTACAGAAAAACTTATTCTTTGATGAAAATGTAGATTCCTGTCTAATTAACCAGTTCCAAGAGCTGACTTTAAAGGAAAACCCCAAATATCATGAGGCTCTTGGTAAATGTGTAGGAGGTGTGATTGGATGGCAGCCCCAAGGTACATTAACATCTTGACCTTCAGCCTCCTGAGCAACTTCTGCCTGATCCAAAACAGAAGCCCAGGAGCACATGGAGCTCCTCCAGGGAGCCTCGAGAGCTGCAAACCCTTCTGAAGTACCTGACAAAAACATGCAGTGTCTGTCAAAAAGTTAAGGTAGTTTTTGTAAGAGATTCCCTCACTCTTTTTCTGGTATTTCTCTCTCAAACTTGAAAGACCAGAGCCCAGGTTTCCAGGGGAGGTTTTTCTGGAGCATCAAGGCATGTCTGGACCACAGCTGGCTCCACCAGGATGCTGCTTCTTACAGGCAATGGCCTTTGCCAGACATTTTAGTATCACAAGTCCAACCATTTTCATCACTTCAAGCCTTTCTCTGTTTAATTCCAAGAAAAATCAATGAAGGACATTGATTGTCTGCTTGCTGTAGCTCCATCAAGAGCTCTTTAATATGGTGATAAACCTTGGCTATCACCAGAGCTGCTGCTTTGTTTAAAGTTACAGGCTGCCTTGGCAGGCACTCCTGCCCTCTCCTCCATATCCTGGTTAGTTTTCCCGTTTTAGGGAGTTTATCATTGTTTCTTGCAGGAACCCAAGTGACAGTGGAGATTCACCACGAGGATACCAGCCCCCAACTCATCAAGAGACTCTCCTTGGGAAAAGGTACAGCCCCAGCTTTAAACCCCAGCAGAGGCTCAGCCCACCCTCCCTTCTCTTCAGCAGAGCCAGGGAGCCCGGGCAGGGCTGAGGGGACCCCACTAACCCTGCCCGGCTTGTTGCAGGTTCCCAGAGGCTGAGAGGACACGGCAGCAAAGGTGAGGCTCTGCTCTATCAAGCTCTCCAAGCTCTCCCTCCCCTGGGAGGCTGGTCCCAGGAGGAGACAAGCTCATTCCTCCCATGTGGAGGCTGCTAAAGGGCACATGCGACTGGACCCTGCCCCTGACTGGGGCTTGAGGAGCAAAAATCTTTCTGCTCTTGGGGCGTGGCTGCCTCCTCCTCCTCTGAGCCTGGGATAAGGCGAGTGGTGATACTCCAGCGTCCCTCAGCGAGCGCCCCGCTGCCGCAGAGCTCCCGCTGGGGTTATCTAACACCTCTGGAGCTCAGCGCTCCCTCCTTCCAAGCCTGGGGAGGTTTGGCCGTGGTGGGCTGGGGTTGGACGTCCCCAGCCCTCGGGCTAGAACAGGAGATGCCGGGGAATGTGGGCTCTGCGGGATGGCAGGGAGGGGATGCAGAGCACACTCCACGGGGCGCTGACATCCATGTCCAAATGGAAGGGAATGGGCAAAGAAGATCCTGAATTCCAGCTTTTTCCATCCAATCCTGCTCCCCATAATACTTTGTTTCTAGCTGTCTTTTTTCTGCAGGTAAAAACCTCCTCCCTCTCCCTTTTCTGCTTTGCAGGTTTCCATAGGACTGAGACCCCGCGGCCACCTGGAGCAAAGGACCTCCATGGTAACTATCCCTTAGCATGAGTAGTGTTCAGCTTCCCCATCCCCTGTTCATTGGGATGGCAGAGGGGAGTGGCTTCGGGAACGCCCCAGGTGCCCAAGGCTCTGTACCCAGGGAAAGCAAACCGGCACAACGCACAGTCCGAGGTACTGTGGATCCCACTCCTGCACACAGCCTTTGCAGATACAACCCGGCAAAGAAAAAACCTGATAACCACATCTAAAAAAAAAAAAAACAAAACTACTATCCCCTTAGCAAAAAGGCAAAAGATATTTTCAGAGCTTTCTCTCTCTTCAAGTTAGTGCAACACCTCTTTTCAGGGAAAATACAGATAAACAAGCCAGCCTGTTAAGAAATAGGTGCCATGTGCTGACATGGTGATTTTGGCAGACAGATGCCTGCCCAGCACAGGGAATATATCCATCCATCCATTCCCCATGGCTCAGTGATGGGAGACAGCAGTGTCAGCTCATTCCAAGACTGTTAAAAAAAGTCAGTTATCAGGTTAATTAGGGCATCTTATTAACACCTTGTTCACACTGAGTAGAACCAGGAGCTCAGAACCTGTAAAGATGCAGAAGGTCAGCATGGCGGGTTCAGCCCAACTAGTCCCAGTGTTCCATTCCTCATGTGCCTGAATTCCTGCAGAATTGTGGCCCTTTACCATGCAAAACTCCTAGAGAAACCCAGCTCTTTATTGCTGCGGTTTTTTAATGAAGTCATGTGTTTTCTGAGGCTTGCACAGTATGGATTTTCCCGATACTTCTGCATTGTTCTTCTACCCCTTCATACAGTATCCCAGGATTTTCTATGCTGTCATGGAGTGCTGAAGTTGCAGGGGCAGCTCACACTCCAGCACTGCACAAATCCTAGCAGCCTAGACAGGATGGCTCCTGCTTTCCATGCAGCTGGCAGGGACCTCCTGCGGGTGCCCTCTTGTCCTCTGCTCCCTAAGCACGCACTGATGGATGTGTCCATGGGCCAGGCAGGAGCTCTGTCCCCTTGTTCCACCATACCGCCAGGAAAAACACTCCCTCCCTTCCCAAAACAATGACAACTCATTTCTTCCCAGTATATCCATGGGACAAATCCTCTTTGAAATCCATGCCAGTAGATCTGCAGCAATTTAAGAAGCTGGATGCCTACGCATTAAAAGTAAGTCTTGCTTTTGCATCTGTCCTCCCAGCTCCCCTGCGGCAATGTTCCCTGAACCTGGATCCCAGCACTAACACCAGCTTAGGCTGAGCTATGAGGCAATGGTATTATAATCTCCCAAACAAGTGAAAAACCTTTTTTTTTTATAACATTAGCAAAGAAATCCCACTCTGGGAACTATAACCAAAAATACATAGACCTACAGCACTGTAGCTCTATTTCTAAGGAAGCTGAAGGCAGAGCAGTCTCGGGCAGGTGGGGTCTCACTGGCTTCAGAAGAACAAGAGGTGGGGAGGACAGGAGATCCACCACAGGGATTTCTTCACCATGACCTTGCAATGCTTCCTCCTCACACACAGGTGAACGTCAAGAACAGCGTGGAGGAACTGGTCAAAGCCCTGCTGAAACAAGCCCGGACTGACCTGGAAAAGGTTCGAGCCATATGGATGTGGATATGCCATCATATAGGTAGGCTGAGCCTCCAGCTGAAGATGAGGCTGTCACTGTCATCCCTGTCCCACTGCCATGGTGGTTTACTTGGTATTTGTGGGTTATTTCCATGTGGGGAGTGGCATGAAGGCTTTCTGGAGGTTTTTATCCAGAAATGCATCCAGAGGGTTTCTCACCACCTCTGTGTCCCAGTCCCTCTCTTCACACTGCCAGGTCCCAACAAGGTTTGTGTGTACATGATTATCCTGTAACTCCATTTGAGGTGTGACCAGACAAGTCCCTGCCATCCAAGAGCCAGAGCAAAAGCCAGGCTGCCCAACACCAGGGGCCTGCTTGTCACCTTCAAAGCCATGCAGCACCACCAGAGCCCAGCTTTGAGGGAGTGAAGAGGGAGCAGGTGATGATCCAGACTTCAGAAGCAACCTGGTCTAGTGGAAGGTGTCCCTGCCCATGGCAGGCAGGTTGGAATGAGATGATCTTTAAGGTCCCTTCCCACTCAAACTATTCTGATATCCATCCCTGTGCCAAGTCCCCCCAGCCCAATAAAGCCCCTCCAGCACAGTTTGATGCTAGTGCCTTTGCTCTGGGAGGGTCCCAGTGTCACACAGGCACCACCAGGAACCATCCAGCTGCCTTGCCCAGCTCCATGTCCCACACTGGCACCTGTATGATTGCAGTGCCCGTCTGTACCTGCACCTTTTCAACCCTCCAGAGAGCTGCAACCACTCAGGCTCCCCCGCCCTTTCCTACTCAGTCCCAAGGCAGGAGTTACACAATAACAAGGAGATGGGAAGAGGAGGAGGAGGCAGCACTTGTAGCCTCTCCCATCTGGCACATCAAAGGAGGCTTCTTGCCACCCCAGTGCCTCGGTGGGGGGAAACTGGATATGCAACATGATGGCATTTTGCATAACATAAGCAAAAATGTTTCTTTCCCATTAAATCTTGGGGGTAAAGAGACAGAGCTGTCCTTTCCCTCTTACACATCCTGATGGGGCTCTGCTGCAGTGCAGGCCAGGTGATGGAGAGGAAAAGAGCAGTTTGGGCAGCACTGGCCTCATCTCACACCCAGCTTTAACTCACCCAGCACTGGTTATTTTAGCTTTCCACGATTAACCCGTTTCTGCCCACAGTACCTGGGCCAGGCCTGGGTGGAGTCAGTCCATACTCCTTAACATTCAAGGGATGTCTCTGGCCCTGATAGCTATGCTGGGATCTCCTCACAAAATCTTTTACACCACCTTGACCCTGGTTCTCCTTCCTTCCTGTGAGACTGACCCCTATTTATGCACACAGCAAACAAACAGAATTGGGAATTTAAATCTACTGGCAAAAATGCAATGTATCTATCCTGGAAATGTACTGATGACAAACTCCTTTCTTGGACGGACTTTAAGTGAGAACACTGCTCTCTGGGCATCTCTTCCCACCCTGTTCAATTCCCACCTGTGATATGCCCATGCAGCATCAGCACTAAAGGAAATAATTATTTTAGCTGTCATTTGTGGCACAAATAAAAAGTCCCATGGAGCCAGCACCCCTCAAAGTGCCCTGTAGTTTTGCTGGTGATCAGTGAACAGCCAGGGTGGAGCAGCCAGCCTTTCCCAGGGCCTGGAGCCAACATCGAGCAGGCATTGGCCAAGCCCCTCTGATAAAAGACGAGCAGTGGCAGCATTTCATCTAAGCACACACACAGCCTGCTGCCACTTTTCTTCCTCTGCCTCAGCACCAAGGGGAGGGGGCACTAGCTGATGTAACATTACTGAAAGTTTTGTCAGAAAACTACATCTGTATTGTAAGAAAGAGGTTGTGGACAGGGCTAAGCTTGGTGATATTGAATTAACCTTCCCAGACCAGTTCTGCAAGCTCTGTCTGAAAGAGTCCTGCTTTGCTGCTGTTTTGTGCTCATTCCAACAAATCAAGATTTCCTGAGCTTCCAGGTATTGATATGACTGGACAGGGCTTGGAATAACCTGGTCTAACAGAAGGTGTCTCTGCCCCTGGCAGGGGATTGGAATGAGATTAGCTTTAATAACCCTTCCAACCCAAACCATTCCTCCCACTTGCAACAAACCTCTTCAAGTGTTTCCCAATAAGCTGCTTTTCAAGTATTTTTAATATCAATTGCTTGTAAAGACGGCAAAAGTCTTAGCTCTTCCTTTTGAGGTAACACCAATCTGACTCCCTCAAATGCAGCATGCTCTGGTTTACACTGGCAACTCTTCAGACTGTAGATCCTCCACTTGAGGGCAATTCCTGAGTAGACACATTTTTTCCAAAAATCAAAGTTTTTCTCCCACTGGGATTCAAGTGCTGAACCCCAGCCAAAGCTTAGCGCAAAGGGTGATGAGGGACAGAGCTGTCCTTCTGCCCCAGTGACATCCAGGCCACCCTTCCTAGCACAGCCACAGCTCATTCCCCTCTCCTTAAAGCAATCCAAGAGCGTTGCTCCTGCTGCCCACCAGCCCCATTGCCTCAGGCTTTTGGATGAACTTTAGTCTGTGTTCCTTCCCCCAGAATACGACGTCGTGGGCTACCACAACAAAAGCCAGCTGTCGAGCAAGCCCAAAGATGTGCTTCAGATGGGCAAGAGCATTTGTGAGGGCTACGCCGAGCTCTTTGAACATATGTGCAGGTAAATTAAGTTCAGAAACATTCAATGCCAGGGAGAGTTAACATTCCTTGTCATCTCCATGCCTATGCTGTCTGCCTTTGCATTGACTGATGTGACTTTAAGCAGGACATGGAACTTTAGCTTTCCAACCATGCTGTGGAAAAACATCAAGTCCTATAAAGGTCAATTTTGCTCTCTCCTCCACTCCCTCCACCCCCCTCCCCAGCATAATTTACTTGGTGCCATCTGCTGAGCTTCGCATTGCATTAACATAATGGCAGATGAAAACACGGAGATAATTTGATTAGAAATAGGATTTTCCTTGGGGTATCTGGATGTGAAGGTTAAAAGCGTTGCAAGACTTGAACAAGGAGTGCTATCTCCAGCATGCTCCCTTGCAAGAGGTAGGCAGAGTCCCAGAAGGAACTTTCCTTAAACCCTCTGGAGATCCCTGTCCCCTCCAGCAATACCCCAGGAACACAGACTTGCCTCTCTGCTCTGTGCCCCATCTCAAGATGCAGCACTGTTGGGGCCAATACTGCAATTCCCATTTTGTAGCTACCACTGGCATTTAATGACTAAAATTCTTTCTTCTGCCTGCAAAATCTCATGGACTTCACTGGGGATGAGTCACCTGAACTTCCCCACAGAGCAGGGCTTTACAGACACAAAGCTATTTCTAAGAGGCAGTCCCTTCCTTGCTAGGGAGCACAGGGATGCAGCCCCAATCCCAAAGGAAAGGAGAACCCCTGAAATCCACAGCAAAGAAAGCAATGAAGGTGCTTGGAGGTTTGGGGATCAGCCTTAGGCAGAAGGGTTGCCCAGAAGGAGAAAACTGGACCTGACAACTCAGGAACAGGAGATTGGAATGGACTTCCTATGGCAATCCTAGGAGGGCCAACTGCAAGATGGCCCTCCCAGAAAGGGGCTTCCATTCCCTTGGAAAAATCACAGATTAGTAATAAGAGCATGTGTAAGTAACAATTGGCTTTCCACACCATCCAAAAGGATTTGAGAAGGTTTCCACCATGGAACAGACAAAATCTACAGGGAAAAGGAGAAACTAAAAAACACCCAGCATACTATACCAGATGCTGAAGTAGTAAATGCTTCCAGCCAACATATCCCACAATATACATTTGGTCCATTCCAACCCAAACCATTCTATGACATAGAATCTTGTTTTCTAAAGAGTAAAGAAATAGGATGGTGAAGTATGCATTTATAGCTGCATCCTATGGAACAGTTATTTGCAGTTAGACGGGAGGAATTTGCATCTGTTCATTAAAAAGCATATGCTTAGTTCATTAAATGCATTAATCTTTCCAAGGATATCTCTAACTATTTAAAGGCTCTGTTGATTTACTCACAGTTCCTCAGTTCCAGGCTGATTAGTCACTATGTGATTCAGGAAACCTCCCAGTCATCAAGACATTATATTGTCAAATATTAGCAAAATGTTTAGCTCCTGTCCTGAAAAATTGTACTTAAAGACAACACCCCTTTCTTGCACAGAGACCTCCTCATCCCTTCTCTCCATGCTCTGTGCTGCTCTTACACTGAGTGTAAGCAGAAAGGCAAGAGGGAAAGAGCACTCATCTTATAGAAAGGCTTTTCAGAGCCAGGTTTCTGGGGGAAAAAGGTGGTTTTTTTCTAGCTCCTGTGAGGCAACTTGAACAAACAAACCAATTTGCCAGTCCCCCCAAAAGTCCCACTGAAAGCAACAGCTGACATTGATTGAGTCCTACTTGTCCCTGTGCCAGAGGGAACAATTCCTGCTACAGACACAACACAGTCACCTCTGACCACAGCTTTGGCAGCCAAACTTCCTCCCATTAGCTGAGATTCCTGTCACAGAGGAAAGGTGGGCACGGATAGTGGGAAGCTGGCCATAAGGCATCACTTTCCAAACATCAGGCGTGATAGCAATGAATGCAAACACAGGTTCCTGACCAATATTTCAGCAGCACTTATCAAGATCTGGCTTCTCAGCTGACAAGCAGACTCAAGGAGGTAGCATGGCTGAGTGAAGCAGTGAAAATTCATGAATCCAGTTTAGGGCAAACCTTTCAGCCTGGGATTAGGGAGATACTCACTCACCAGGGTTAGCAATGAAGGCACAACAATTATTTTCCCAGGAGAGGTTTCAGCAGCTTTGGGAGCAAAGCTGGCCTCACTGCCTAAAGGGGATCTGATCAGTTAGCTAGCTGCTACTTCTTCCTACCCAGATTGTAAATATTCCAGATTTCACATCCTTTTTCTGCTCTCGTTTCCTGCAGGCAGTAGCTTTCCTTCTTTTCAGGCACAGAGGCGTACACCTACCAACCACAAGCATAAACCATTCTGTCTCCTTCTGGAGAAGCCAGATTTGCTCCTTTTTTAGATTATCAAATTCAACCTAAAATCAAAGGGAAGAAGATGCCACTGAATTCCAGTGACGCCTGTAGTAAGAGCCAGACCATTTCCTGCGGTTCTTGAGGCAGAAAAGTAACTTTGTGTTTAATCTCTTTGCTGCACCAAGCAAATGTTGCCAACTGTTTCTTAATTCAGCGCTTCCAGTCCATTTTGTATCTAGGTCATCTTCAATCTCACACAGCCACTTCAACCAATTCTGGAGATCTTCCCAATCTTCTCTCTGCCTGCTTAATTTATCCATATGAAGTCATTGACATGAGAGACATGAGCACCCTTTTCATCAATGCAGAATTGCTCCTTTACAGGGTGTTTTAGCTTGGATTTTTGGAGTCTGTCCATTATGGGACAGACCAGTTTAAATGCTCTGGTCTTTATTTTGAGAACTTTGAACACATACAAGCACAAACTTTTTGTTGCTTTGCCAATGTTCACTGTAATTGAGAGCACCATGAGAGCAGAACTTGTCCCTTAATGTTTCCTCTGAATATCCCAGCTAATAAGAATGTCTAGAGAAGCCTGGAAGGATTAGACACCAATCCCCATGAAATTAGTGGGAATTTGGTACTTAGCTCCTTGAAACTCCTAGGATTAAATCTTCACTAAATCTCCCAGGCCAGCTCCTAGTCTCAGTTACAACATGCAAATCCAAGCTCTCACCAGTCTTGTCAGTGGAGTTGTTCCAGATTTACTGCCCAGCTCCACTTTAGAATTTGACTCACAGGGGCCTGCAGGCTGGCTTTCCAGACCACCTGCAGCACCAGGTTTCTCTGTGGCATTCCTTCCAGCCTGGCCTGTTTATTCTGGATACTCGTGGAACAGGCAGTCACTGCTCCATCCTCTCCTTTGCTGAAGTGCCCACCTCCCCTGGAAACCAGCATGGAAAAAGCAGCTCTCCCTACAAGCTCCACTGAACTGCCAATTGCCAGCCAGTATCTGTTATCAGGCCTCAACTTCTTAACAACCATGCTAATTATCTTCCCCATAAATATCACTTTTCTCTTGAGCTAAACCCACATTATGCAGACAATCTCACTCTGGAAGCCTGCACGCTTTATTACTTAAGGTAGCTGTTCCATTTAACACACTTCTCAATGAAGAAGAAAAATGTCAGTGCTGTCCCACACAAAAGACAATGCTCCAAGTGAAGCAATTTTGGATTAATGGTGAAATAAGATGCCAATGTTTGAATCCATCAGCAGACAGCTTATTAACACAGTACTTATTTAAATCTTATTTACACATCCATGCAGGTATTCATCATGTTTTTAGAGAGACTGTTTAATCATTTCTACCCTGGGCAAGCACAAGCTCATTCATTCAGGAAACTAAATCAGCATCTACAATCCCGTGAGGTCTGAGATACCTTAGCTGGTGTCAAACACCAGGCCCACCGTCACAGGGAGAGAACAGCCTGTGCTTTTAATTTGTAATTACATGGGCTAATTGTGGACAGCAGCAAAGGGATTCCACTGAGTAACAAGACAGAGGGCAATTAAGCACACTTTATCTTGTCATCCTCTAACAGTGCTGAATTGATGGTGCATCAGGCAAAAAGACAGGGAATATGCAAAATGGGTAAAGAAAAAGCCCTTCTTTCAGCAGGATGCTCTCTGAGCTTCTGTGCAAAGACTACGAAAACAAACAGCCCTATCCTACACCTCAGGCATCATTGCTTTTTCTCCTTCCCCAGAAGTACCTGACAGGTTTAAAACAGAACTCTCCTGCTGCAGCTTATCATTTCCTTTCAGTCTTGCAGGGATCCAGTGCAAGAAGCTCTCAGGACATGCCAAGGGACATGGGTACAAGACAGGGCAGACCTTTACAGGGGACTCTGACCATGCCTGGAATGCTGTATACCTTGAGGGAAGGTGGCATTTACTGGACAGTACCTGGGGGAGCGGTTCTGTGGATGATTCCTTCACCAAGTTCACCTACAGGTAAAGAACCCCCTTTATCTTAGCACATAAACCCTCCACAAAGGCAGAAGGAAAGCTGATAGGACTGGAGAAGCAAACAGACACATTTAGTGCCACAGGAAGACCCAAAACCATGAGCAAGATACCCAGGCTGCCTGTACAAGGCATGGAGCATAGCCTGTAGAGAGGCAGTAGCCCTGAGAAACAAGTCACAAACTGCTAAACACCAACCGGGTTTGCTTGTCACATCTTCAGTTCAGGCAAAAGTCTGTGGTACTTGAGTCACAACTTTTGTGAATTGATTGCAGTTTACAGCCAGTGTCTCCCTCTTTTTCCAGGAGCCTGTGGGTACAAGGGAATAGTGCAAGTACCCAGGGTTTATCCCAAAGCTCAGCATTTACCCTGGAAATGGAAGACCAAAGCTCAGGTTTCTTTTCTGCCTGGGGAATTTCGAACCCACGGATCTCAGTTTATCAGCAGCTCAAACTTCTTCAACAAGGATGTCTCCTGCTGAAACCACCACCACTGTGCGGGGGAATAATTCACTATTTGTAATTACTCATTTTCCATAATTTCTCCTTTCTCCCAGGTACAATGAGTTTTACTTTCTGACTCATCCAGCCCTGTTCATTAACAATCACTTCCCAGATAACAGCAACTGGCAGCTTCTTAAGCCCACGCTGACGCTGAAGGAGTTTGAGAACAACATGCTGCACAACAGCAACTTCTACATGCTGGGGCTGCTGGCCGCACACCCGGAGACTCCCATCATCCAAACAGGTAATGGAGGAGCCATAGAGCATCTTCCCTCATGCATCCCACATCCAACACACACCACTGTGCACCTCTTCAGGCAATACTGAGAAACCTGAGTGAGTCCAGCAGCTCTTTTAACATAAAACCACTCAGGTGCCACAATTGAACAAGGCCCACATTTAAGACCCCTCTCCCTTGGATTTTCCAAGAGCTGCAGGAATTTAACTGGATGACTAATTTGTGAATGCTAACAACAGAGTTAAAACTTATGGACATCAACATTTTAGGACATAATGAAGACTTCAAGCTGTTTGGGAACAGGCTTCCAGGGAGGTAGATTAATCTCATATCTACATACTGGAGAGTTCCTGCAATTTGAAGTTCCTGGGAGCAGCTATTGGGCTAGCAATCAGGTCTAATCACCTCTAATTCAGCCCTTCATGATCACAGAATTACAGAATTCCATAATGGTTTGACTTGGAAGGGATCTTAAAGCCCATCTCATTCCAACCCTCCACCATAGGCAGGGATACCTTCTACTAGACCACATTGCCCCAAAACCCATTTAATCTGATCTGATGGTACTTTCAGTTATATTTCACATTCTATCAGACCACAGCTCCATGTCAAGGTGTATCAGAACAGGATAAATGTACATGTCCCAAACAAAGGCCACTCTCATTCTTTCAGAGGGACATTGGTCTAAGCAGACAGCTGACAAGCTCTGACCTGCCAGTTGCATCTCTTGGTTTTAATTCTAGAAAAACAGCAACTTATTGGGCAAGATTAGCCTTCCCAGAACAGGGGATGCATGCAAAAACTGCACTGACACTCCTATGCAGCCTCTTTTCTTTTGTATTTCCCAGTAAATGGAAAAGCCTCTGTATCCGTGGACAGCCGTCTTGGCACGTTATTTATGTTTAAGCTGAAGGGAACAGATGAACACGGTTTGATGACTTTGAAAAAACACGGAATGAAGCTGGATATCTACCCACAGAAGACAGGGAGCCACAAGCTGGAGATCTTTGCCAAGCCCTCCAAGGCTGAGGCTCCAGATGACGTCTACAAGTGCGTGGTGGAGTACGTGGTGCAGTGCGAATCCGTGGACAAGGCCATGCGCTTCCCCAAGGACCTGCACCAGCCCGTTGGGCCCAGTTGGTTCTCAGAGCGCCAGGGCTTCCTGCGGCCGTCACACCGCGAGCCCGTCCTGCACACCAATGACGGGCGCTGCTCCCTCACCTTCACCCTGGGCAAGGACATCAGTGTCCTGACCTCGCTGCACACCGACGGCAGCAGCCTCAGCGAGGACATGGGCAGGCGGCACGTGCTGCAGATCCACCGCGGCAACCAGATCGAGCTGAAGGTCCATCTCCCGCACGCAGGGAACTTCGTTCTCAAAATCTACTCCAAGAAGAAGTCAGACCCTGGTAATTACGACTACATCTTCAACTACCTCATCAGGTGTCTGAACATGGAGGTGAAGTGGCCAGCCTTCCCCCGGAGCTACAGCAAGTGGCTGCAAGACTACGAGATCCTGGAGCCGCTCTCGGGCCTGCTGCCGGCCAACCGCAACATCCAGTTCAAACTCAAAATGCACGGCATTGCCAAGGTGCTGGTCCAGGCTGAGAACACCTACCCTCTCACCCAGAACAAGGGCTGCTGGGAGGGAACCTGCAACACCTCGGGGTGCAGAGAGGTGTTTGTGATGGTGCATGAGAATGCCAACCATAGCTTCTACTCGCACGTCCTCAAATACGAAGTTGAGACCCAGTAACATCCACTCCTTCTTTCACTCACCTGCATGAATCAACCTCCCCAACGTGCCCCAAATCAGCACAGCTTTAGGAGATTGCTCATTCTCTCAACCAAATCTGTTCTTTCAACAAATGCAGGACAACACTTGCAGGCTCTTGCCAGACCGCGGGCTCAAAGATGGTCAAGGAAGCAGAAAATCCTGTTAAAAAAGGAGCAGCAGTGGAAGACATGAGATTAAACCCTCGCCCTACATTTCAGTAATACTGTCCAGACAAATATTTAGAAGAAAACAACTGACTGTCTGCAGGGCATTCTGTGCCAGCAAGGATTGCTGGTTTCCAAGTTACGGACCACAAGTAAGAAAAGTCTTACAAGGGCTACTCCAAGAATTCACCTGGTGATGGGGCAGGATGAAGAAAGTGCACACTGGTTTTGAGCAGCAGCACTGGACATGAGGAACTTCAGGATATATAAACCAAGTTTCTATATAGCTGTAATCAAGTTGCAAAATACATCCAAGGAGAGAGAAGACTTAGGAAGAAGATACAACATGAAGTTTCCTTGTGCACTTCACTGTCATACAGATTTCAATAATACAGGAAAAGTACTTTTTACACTGACTCTTAAACACAATAAACAGAATCATTTTTACCTTTTTATATTAGAGTATTGTAGACACTTTTTCTGCTGTAATTATATCTGAAGCATATGGGTGTTTCCATAACCAAAATTACAGTAAAAATGAGAATGAAGTTCTCGGACATCACTCCTTTCTCCAAGTTGTCTATGCAATACTGCAACTATAAACTGACAAGGTTACATGGGACAGCAGGCTGAGTTAGATTATTATCATGGAACAAACCATTTGGTGCTGTACTCTTGGAAAACACCTCCATGCACAAGGCAAAGGGGGGCTTCTACTGGATCCCACCACAACTGCACATCCTGAGATGGAGCAACATTTTCATAACCGATCCATGTGCCTGTGAGCATTAGCATGACCCAAGAGGTATTATGTTTGAGCTTGAATTGAAAATAAACCTGTTATGTTTTTGCACTCTGTTTCATTGACTAAACAATATAAATTCCCTTCCCAAAGCTGCTATATTTTCCACACAAAAGAGGTGGGTTATTCCTACATTCCCTCCTCAGTGACTGGGTGGCAGGAATTACTCAACAGGGCTGTCCACCTGTAGCAGGCCCACTCCTACCTTACTCCTTTGACCCTAGCACCCAGGGCTGAGTTCTCATTTAAGCAGGTTAAATACCTGCAGCCAGATTCTAGAATCAGCAGTCTCTCTGGGGATGCAGGCTGCTGCAGACAGAAGCTGCAAGCATAAACACAACACATAAGCTAACAGGGTAAGCTGGGAGCACAGCAAAGCTTCGGGGTCTTTTTGTACTTGGCAACAAGAGGCTCCATATGCAACACAAAAGTAGGTTTTAAGTCCTCCCCTAAACAGCTCAGTGTCTTTGCTCTCAAAAACTGGTGTCAGCAGCTCCTCCCTGCAGGAACACTAACAAGCCACAGAGCCCAGCAGGCACCCACTCCCTGGGCATCAACACAGACTGAGCAGCACAGATGCAAGGCAGGCTTGGGGATCTTTTGTCTGCCTAAGGACCTTGAAGGCTAAAGCAAGTATTGTCTGCCAGCACAGACAGCTCTGGTTTATTTTGGTGCCTGGCAGAAGGGTTCTTTTTTCTCAGATCCCACTTTTCAGATCAAGGAGGACACACTGCAGTAGCTTTCATTTACAGGTCAAGCTGATCCAGTCAAATACGTCACTTCTTACAATGGCAGGATAAGGAAGCATCCCAGAGAGCTTAGTGACAAGAAAACAACTTCTTTCACTGAACAGGGTCAAGGATACCAAAGTACAGATGCTCCTCATGGAACCACACATTTGATGTTCACTTACACATACACAAGTAGGCACAAGCACACAGGCACTTTGGTAAAGCCTCTCCGCAGGTGACACCGCTATCAATGCAGTCCCTGCTCCCAAGGACTCACTTCCACAAGCCCTCTCTCTAAGCCCACACAATCTATTTATGTCTTAAGATGGCAGGGGTAACAAACACTTGCCCCAAAACAGTAGAGGACAATTTATGTACTACTGTCCCCCACTAAGCACAACCTTGGGGAGTATTCCCTGTTCCTGCAACTCAACTCTGTGAAATCAAGGCACCTGCAATTCCACACATCTACAGAGTCCCAGATTCTTTAACTCCTCAAAGTAAAGAGTGACCCAAAGCACTGTCATACTCACAGCAGACCATCTGTAACACACTAAAGACAGTTGAAGCTTGCACAGCTTCCCACTCTACAGAAGGAAGTTCTGCAAATAAAGTTCCACACTCCTGTCTCAAACAGAAAACAAACATTGGCTCTGCCCTGCAAGTGTGCAAGAAATTCTTTAGTGCTACTGAAGTTCAAAGACACAAACCTCCTCTCCAGCTTCATTAATTATAAAGCTTTCAGGGCCAGATGATTATTCCAAGGGAGGTTTGACACTGCAAAGACAGAGAATGCCTGAGAAATCCTGCAGCCCCAGATAAAAACACTTCAGAAGTCTGCACTTGCTGTGACATCTCCCTCCAGGATAAAAACAGCTCCTTCTCCTCCCCCTCATAAAAAAATGCACATTCTTCAGCATGGCCAAGGTTCCAACACCAGGAGAACAGCTCTGGAACAGACTTTTCAGTTATCTCAGGGCATCTGCAATGAGAGAAGGTAGGAAGGACAGAGCACACACACACCAACACAGGGAAGTAACTCAGCAGTTCCCCTGCTGCAGATGCTACTTTAGAGTACATTAGTTTAAATTTTTAGTCTACTCCCTGAATGAAGCTGCTTATTACAGGTATTAGAAACTGATAAAACTGCAGGATTATACCTGCTAATTAAACAAATGGATCATCTTCAGTCTTACTCTTCCCTTCTGCCAACATGAACTGCCAAATATCTCTGAAGATATATGGAAGAGCACATCAGAAACAAGGCAAAATGTCCCATGAACTTCTGAAAACACCAACAGGATGCTGCAACACTTGGTAACTAACTTAATAAATCTTCAGGAAATACAATACTATTTGCAAGGTATAATTTCAAAAATTAAATTGGTGGCCTCACTGAAGGCTGTGAGGAATCCCTTAGGGTTCTGGCATATCACACACTCAGGGGATTTATAGGTTCATCTGTAAAGAGGAAAGAGTTTGGTGCATCCTGCTGTTCAGATTTTATCAACATGCCCCATGCCCAACAAGTCCTTACTTGAGATCTGGATAGACAGGGTGGATGTTCCAAAAAGCTCATGGATAGCCCTGCAAAGGATCCAAGGCCAGTGATGATCTTGTGCAGAACATGACCACAGCCCAGCCCCAAGTGGGGGCAGTTCAGCACCTTACAAAGGCTGCACAGTAAGAATCCGGAATGGATTTGAAGGTTTTATCCTCATGCAAAGAACTCTATAAAAAGCCAAAATACAAGGACTTTTGGATTGGAACATTTCTAAACTCTGGGATACAGAGGTGCATGCCAAAGTGCAGGCCCAGTCTGCAGCCATGCATCCCCTTGGCTGAACTCACCTGTCTGGTACAACAGTTGGGCTCCCAGTACATTTGGTGCTTTTGAATTCCTATTTCTTGACAGCATTAAGCTGCTCTAACACAAGGTGAAGCTGATGCAAAGGAACAGGAAACTTATGGACATGGAACATCCTCATCCTAAGGTTTGCCTGTACAAAGGCTGTGAAGACTCAGACACAGGAGAACTGCAGAGACCCCAAAAGAAAACACATCTGTAGGAAATAAGTCCTGTTCACTAATTAACAACTTACTTTCCTAGAGAAAAGACTGAATATTTTCCCCAAGAGAGGTCACAGATGCATCTTGATGCAGCAGTTCCACTGGGCTGTCCAGATTCAGGCTGGCACCACCTACACGGCAGCTTCAATGAGCTGCTGACATGAGGATGAACCTCACCTGCTTGTGGGTTCTCCTCCCATCTAGTGTCATCTCTCATTCCCATTTCTCTTTTCCAAGAGCCATGACCACATCCAGAATTCAGCCACTCATTCCTCAGATATTCTCCAGTACTTCAAGCACCTTGTACAGCAAGATAAAGACAGCAGATACTACACAAACTGTAAAGAGCAGAAGCTGCAAGAACCAGGAAATATTAAGAAATTCCACTAATGGCAAATTAACTAGAAAGAATGCAGATAGCCTAAAGGAACAAGGAATTTTATTCCTTGTTCCTTGAAGAACATAGCTATGCTGTGATGGAAAAGGTGTTGATCCAAGTTCCTGATGAGAAGGGAAGATAAGACATAAGAGTCACTTTATGTATTTGTATGAACAAGAAAAGAGGCGTTTCCCATTCTGATTTATTTCAGTGTTTTTACAGATATAAAACATACTTCAAATACTTTACATAAAAACTAGAAAATAGTTTGCTTTTAAAAACACCATAATCTTTGTGAGTGAGCACATAGCTCTGATGCAGGTCTCTGACCTTTGGCAAGCTGACTAAGACGTGTGTGGTGTAACATCCCTCATCAGAGCAAGCACATAGACAGGAGTTCCTTTTCCTCAACTCCCATCCTGCTGATTCAACTCCAAGTGGGACACATGGCCTCTCACTCAAGCTCCAATCCCAACTGGAGATAGGCACCTTCCCAGACACAGTTTGGAACCATGTAAGGAAACCAACATTCCAATTGCACACGAAACATTACTCCTGGTGTTCGAATCGTCTCACTATCTTTGCACTCTCTTTTTTCAGTTCCTCAATGTGAGCATTTAGGCACTGCAGGATATGCTGAGATCTCACTTCTTCATCTTCAAGGTATCGTGCAGCAATGGATCCGACAGAAGCTGTAGGCAAGGGGCACTAAAGGGAAACAAAGGGATTATCAGGTATTCCTTAATTCCAGGTTTTGGCCATAAACACCACTGATCTACACACCACACAGCTGAACGTGCTCCTAGAGGGCTCATTTCCATCTTAGTGGGCAGACTAAGCACTCAGGTGTCACACTTGTATTGCAGGTCATGTCCCTCCCAACAGCTGCCAGTCAGCAATCATTGCTGCACCAAGCCAACACTGCCAAAAAGTCACTACTAAAAAATCAGGGCTAGAGAAGGTCACTACAGAATACCAAGGAGTTCACCCTGGGTGTTAGTGCAATTCAAGGTCTACATCCTGCTCCTTCTCTCCATTAAAATCCCAGCGAGTGGGAGCACCTCAGAGTTTGGGTCCAGGGAAGGAAAAACACTGTCAGACTGGCAATTATTTTACCAGATATTCCACACTGGGAAAATCTCTTTCTTTCATATACCTCCTCTTTTTCCCCAAAGTAATAGGCTCCTGGTACAATACACAGGCAAGTACAGGCCAAACTCCCATTGCAGCTCACAGAACAGCACTTCAGTCCAGCCAGCAACAGTCAACAAACTACTCCAGATTCTTTCCTTTACAGTCAAGAACTATTCCTGCTCCTCACATCACTTACCCACAAGTTATTAACTTACAGAAACAACACTGTAAACCAGGCTTAATGTACAAGTTGATGAAGAGAAGCCTCCTGCACAGGGGCTGGCACGGGAAATATTAAGGTTACTAAGGGGCTGCTTTCCATTACAGACAAGTTGTCTCAGTGTCTTGGCAAGAGAAAATAACTGGTTATTTCCAAATCCTGGAGTCCCATGGTTTTCAGGTCTTATCAACAGCCAGGAACAAAGGGAAACAGAAAAGGCTACAGACAACAAGCAAATCTCTCCCACCCCACTACTGCCAACTGATGAGGTTTCTCCTCTCTTAGTGCTACAGGAATTGATTTAAAGACACTGGAGCCTGACTATGAACAGGGAGACTCAGCCAACACCAGGAGAAATATCTGCATTTCCTTAGAAACCTTATTTCTACCACTTAGAATAAAAAGCAGCCCATTCCCTTCTATTAAACATCAAGCCCTAGAGCTTCTCAGACCCTGAAGTGGAACTGTTCACAATTTAGGCCCAATCTTGCAAGCTGAAGAGTTTCCATTTACAATACTGCAGTTCCTTAAGTTCCCAACACTGTTTTCTGGGTATGTCCACAGGCTACTCTAGTCTTGAAAAATCAAGGCCTATTCTTGGTAGCAAACTTCATCAAGAACTACAAACCTGACAAACCTCCACTTATCTGTGCATTAGCCTTAGAGTCTCCTCTCTGGACTCCCACAAAAAGATACCTAATAGTTTAATAGTTGTCACTGCTACCAACACACAGGAGAAATTGCTCTGAACACTGCTGGGGCAGCATATCTGGAGCAAGGACCAGTACTCAGCCTTCTCCCCTCCCCAAACATGACAGGAAGAAGTGATTCAGTGCAAATTTTCTGTATCTTGGTCAAGTGCTTCAGCAGCTGAGCTGAAGTATGACAGAGAAAGTGCTAACACTGCTCCCTATGAAAAAAGTACGATCAGCAACTGGGAAAAAAAGCAGACTCCCCTTGTGCAGGGAAGCAGAGATTTCAGGCTTTGTCATCAGCAAGCATAAGCAGCTTTAAGTTCAGTGTGCTGACTGCTGCTGCCCCTTTGAAAAGGGGTAGAACTCACCCTGTGCTTTACAGACATGCAGCAACCAGTCAGCCAGAGACTGTGAAATACTGACATACTCAGCACTCCACATCCACTCTGAGCCTCTACTATAGACACAAGCCAAAAGCTGAAGCAGATTTCTGAGGGGAAGAGCAGGTCCTGGTACACACTGAGGTGCAGCACCAGCACAGAGAGAACCATGAGCTCTAAAATTAACTTAGCAAGCCCACAAACACAAAGCTCTTCTCCAAAGACTTCTGAAGAGCCACCATGTGGATCCCCCTGGCCAAATCTAAACCATCCACCAGTGGCTTTCCTTCCCTGTTTAATATTTGATTTACTTACAGGATCACAAACAACATGCAGTTAGGCCGTGCATTCAAAAGCCTGTCTCCTTTTGCCAGATGAAAACCCAGCTCTATTTTCAGCTGTTGAGCAGCAACTAGCTCCTGTACAACTGCTTACCAAAGACATAGATTCTCTTTGATGATTTGAGGCAGGCTGCTTAGATGCTTCATCTGCAAAATCTTTGTTTTCATCCACCACAAGGAGCACAGACTCCACTCCCAGCTGGGCACACGATTCCTTGCAATTCTTGCTGCTGCTCTGGGAGGGTGGTTCACCAGTCTCGAGGGTCACAGTTCCTGTGTCAGCAGCCCCACACCTCTGGGAGTCCTGATGCTGAGAAGTCCTGTCAGGCTGGAGATGTATCCTCCCTGTGTGTTCATCCTGTTCTTGCTGTGCTTCCCAAGCTCTCCTGGAAAGCAGGTTTGAGCACAGAAATGAGTTTGTCTCTTAGCAGCTGAACTCCAGCAAAAACTCACACAGAGGCAATAATTAACATGGAGGTTACTAACAGCCCTGGCAATCCAATCTTGTTTCCATAGCACTTCCAAACACACTTCCAGCCCCTGTGGAATTCTCTCTCTCTTCTGCTACTGTAAATAACCAAACACCACAGCCTGCACATCCTAGCACAGTAACAGAAGGGAGTACAGCCACCTGGGCCACATCTAATCCTGTCACCAAAAACACCACAGACTGCTGCTCCAGAGAGAGGCAAAGGCAGACAAAAGACTAACACTGCTGGCTTTGCAGAACACAAACCAGCTGGGACTCAAAGCTACTGCACTGCTTAAGGCATAAAGGCAGACTCCCAAACGGGCCTTGTGCTCTCCCAGACACACAATGCACTGGAGAGAGACACAGCATGCCATTAAACCCCACACCTTCTGCTCTCCCTCACCCCGAGGAAGCAGCATCCCTGGGGTTACTCACCTGTGCTGTACATCCCTGGGCTCTTTGCCTTGGCCCTGCTGAGTTGTGCCCTCAGGTTCATCCAGGCACACTTGTCCAGTGACCCCCAGTTTTGCCCTGGTCTCTGCAAGGTCCTTCCGCAACTGCTGGTTCTCAGCTATTAATTTCTGGATCTCAACAGTGTAGTCCTCTCTGAGTGCTCTCAGAGTGCCATCGTACCCCTAAGAGACAAGGAAGGCCAGAAGTCAGAAGTTCTGGTTTGCAAGACACTGCAGTCACATCCACAGCAAAGGCCAGTATGAGGTTCCTTAAGGCATATCCTCTAATCTCATTTTGACTATCAAAACCTAGGAGAAAAGTAATTATATATATGCCAAATTATATATATGCCATATTGGGCTTACATCCAGACTCCATGTGCTGATCTGCCTGGGAAGTAGTCTCTCTCACCACTGGATTCCATTTAAAACAAGAAAACATGAACCTAGGATAGTTCAGATGTACCCATCTCTGCCCTTTCTGAACCTCTGAACAACTTGCTTCTTCCCATCATTCATCCAGGTGGATATAATCTCCACTGCTTCTATGCCTGTGACATTCCCACTTGCTTTTTGCCAATTCTACTAAATTTAGATGCTTAGTTCATTTTCATCACCTCTGTATCTAAAGTATTTCCGAAAGTGCATTAGGACTGCCAGGCCAAAATCCAGCTCCTGTGCCTTAGGGCTGTGGGGCTTTCTTTTAAGGCAGATTTCCCACTTCACATACTGCTACCACATTTTTGGGAATTCACACAGGCAAAAGCCACCAGGCACTTTTCAAGCAGAAAGCAATGGGCCTTAGGTTATTTCAGTTTCAAAGCAGCCCTCCAGAAAGCTCTGTTTTTAATCCATCTCACCAGGCACAAGCTTCTGTTCAGCACTGTCCCAGGAACTTGGCACATTTGACAATCACCCCAAACTAATACTAAGAGCTGAGTATTTCCTTCCCACAGATCTAACAGCTTAAAAGCCCTGACATACTCCCATGAGATTGTCAGTTGTCTGAATCCAGCCCTGTGCCCTGGGAAGCAGCCATTTTGCTTAAGTTGAGACAGAACTTGCAAACCAGCCACTTCTTCCTTCACAAAATGAGCCAGCTCATTATTTCTGTCACAGCTCTTCCACACAAGGCTCCTCTTCTACCCTCTGCCTCAAGAGTTTTGGAGGTTTTGCTCAGCTGCAGGAGCCCACCACAGGGCCCTTTCCAAGAACACTGCCCCAACACATCTAGCCCATATTCCCAGTCTGCATCCTGCTCATGGAAAGCAAAGAAGACCCCTGCTGAATGGCTCCTCACCAGGGGAGAACACGCTCTCACTCCAAGTATTTCAAGGGCCAGCGCAGTTACAGTTATAGGACAGGTTAAAAGGTTGTCACAGGTTGAAAAGCAAAGGTGTGAGGTAAACTGGCTTAAAATGAAAGTATAATGAAATGTACTAAAAAACATGGGCCAAAACCCATGGAAGAGACATGGAAATGATGGCTGCTTCTGCAGTTCTCTTCATCACTCTCTGAACAAATGCTTGATATTCCTGTACTTTATTTCATCTCAAATTGCCTCTTTTGCTTGGGCTTTAGGTTCACTGAGCTCTATCCCCTATTTTGAAAGGCCTGGACAAGGATTCTGCCTATTCCAAGGTAGAAACACAAGGCTAGCCCCTTCCCAGCTCCTGGTCCTCAATGCATACCTTCAGCTTACCACATTCTCTTTTTTCCAGAATTTCTGAGAGATGACGGTTTTCCAGCCTCAAGGTTTCCAGCTGGACCAGAATTACCTGAGGAGACAGAGGCAAACAACAAGCTCAGAAAAAGAACACAATGCATGCCCACAACACCCTCCAAGCATCTTCTACCCTCAAACTCAAGTACTAAGCAAGGTTTGGGCTCAGTGTTGTAGTACTGGGACCCTACAGAGAAGGCTACAAAAATAACCATGCACAGTTTTCAAAGATGCTAGCCATCCTGGCCTAGTTAGCATGAGTGATCCCAAAGAATTCTGTGGGACTGTAGGCTGCTTGTTTGAAAAGAAGCAGCAAGACAGATTCAGTGAACACCATCATTGGAAGATTCCTTCAGAAGGTCTCAGTTTTTGTACAGAGGATAAAGAGAGAAGGAAACTACTAATGTAGCTAAAAACCAAGATGGTGTTCCAAGCCCTCAGATCCCTTAAACAGATAGCATGAGTCCTATGCCTTTTTTACCCTGTGCTCCACTGCTTTCCTTTCTGCTCTTTCAATCTCAGCTCTGAGCTGTTGCTCCAGGTCTGAAGTGGAGCCACTTGCCGATGCAATGGTGATGTCTCGTTGGTGCAGCTCCTGTGTCAGCCTGGAGATCTCCTTTTTCATCCCTTCTAGCTCACTGCTGTGCATTTCCTGAGCCTGAGAAAGCCGGTCTTTCAGCTGGAGGAAGACATGCACACACCAGCCATGACTTTTTAAAACACATTTCAGCAAAAAAAATCAGAAGTATTGCACATATGAAATCTCAGTCCTGGAAAACAAAAGAGCTCTATGTAACAAACCCTCTGCACATGCTTATCCTTCCTGATTGAAAGCCACCTCATCTCAGTCCTTTCCCACACCACACACCGCCAACTGGAAAGAAGTTTCATGCCATGAAGTAATTGAGAAGATGCACAATTTATCAAACCAACATTCAACCTCTGTAGCCAAAACCAGAGTCAAAGGTTCACCATAACTGGGAAAGCACAGCAACTCTTGGAATATATAACCCTGCAATTTGCCACTCTGCCTTCCTGAGATATTTGAAGATACCATTTAAAGATGGTAACTTTAAATAGCTCAAGCTGGATTTTTCTTCCAGGAATTAATTTGCCCTAAGTATTTTGAATCAATATTAGAGTTGAATCAATGTTAGCTTGTAGCAACTAAAGCTTCCCGTGGCAGACTTCCACCAGTCAGCAATGCACAGGGTAAAAATACATCTCTTTGTTTTCATAATTCTGTGTGATGACCACTAGTCTCTGCATTATGAGAGAATAATCATTCTCTATTTACTTTCCACATGACAGGCATGATTTTATTTTTAGTCCATTCGATCTCATTTATCTCTTTTCCAGTTTGTTAAGTCCTATTCCATTTACCTGTTGCTTGTATAAAAATCACTCCATCCTTTGGTCATCTTTTTCCATACCTCATCTTGGTTTATGCAATGCTTTATGAGGTTGCAGACCTGCACCACATACAATATTTTGGTAGGCACACTGTATATTCAGTGGCACAACAGAACATCAGCAGCATAATTCCTTCCCCAGGACTCCATTCCATTAGTCAGAAATATTAACCACCCAAACATCCAGGATTTTTCTGAGAATTACAAGCATTTTAGAAAATTGAACCAGATGATCTCTGCCTACCCATGTAAATACTGTACATACAGTGATTTATCTCCATGTCACCTCAATGCCTCCCAAGTATATAAAATAGAAACAGCCTTCATAAATCTCTCCCTCCTCCCCAGCAGCCTGTGGGAGATTCATTTACTGTGTGGCTGTTTAGATGTGTAACCAAGCACACATCTCTGGCAGGATCTGCACCTCTGTATGTTCAGAATAAAGGATGAAAGATTTCCACACAAGTGAGGTTTTTCATTCAGGTTCAATGAGGCTTCCCCTCTATCAGGCTCTAGTGAAAGCTTCACACAAGCTGATACAGACCATTATAAAGAGCCAAGCTAGTGGAGGGCTTGACCCCCTTGGGTGCTCACAGCTCTGGGGTGAGCCCCTTGTGGCAGATGAGCTGCTCCATTCCTCCCAGCCCCTGCCCTCATGTCCAGCAACCAAGCCTGAAACACACTCCCTTATTCACACGTAGACAAGGACACATTTGAAGTCCTGACTCAAGTGTGACAGGACATATTACAGCAAACTCACTCCTTCTCAGCTCTTCATCCTGTTGGAAGCCTTTATTAGGCTTAAACTCAGGATTCCAGACCTCCATTTATTCACGTATTTGCCCCTCCATCAGTAATTCAAGTAATCTCCACAGTGTACAGAAGTACTGGGGGAGGCTGAGGAGATGCTCAAAAAGCCAGGTACAGACACCTGCAAACAGGTGTCCTCTCAACTCTTCCTCTGCCAGGTGTGCTCCTTACCTCCAGCAGATCCCTGGCTGCACAGCAACCCTGCCCTGGTCCCACTGCTGAGGCACGTAGCACACAGGGATCAGCTCTCTCCACCAGCACCATCCCACTCCCTGGGAACAAAGCCACGTTACCTTTTTAATCTCCGCCCTTGACTCAGTCTGGTCTTCTTCCAGGGACTGCAGCTCTTTGATATTCTCACCCAGCTCTTCGCTCAGCTGCACACACCTGGCATTTGAAGACACCAGGCTGGGTGCCAAATGCAAAAGTATAGATTAGAATAACCCAAGGAGGAGGAAATGGTCAGAGAAACTTTGATCTTCCAGGCAGTCTTTATGTCCATTACAACAGAAACTGAACTCAGCCTACAAGTTCCTTACCAATCCTTTGAGTTTGTTTTCCAAAATCATTCCACAAGAGATCAGGAAGCTTATCTAACAGATAACAGCTGTTTCTTGCTTGTTTCTTTACAAACTACAACTACAAAATTTCTGTGTAAACACAAGTCTGAAAACCACAAACTTGGAGAGGAATCACAGAATCACAAAATGCTCTGGGCTGACAGGGACTCTAAAGCTCAACTCATTCCACCTCCTGCCATGGTCAAGGATACCTTCAACTAGACCATGCTGCCTCAACTCCCATCCAGCCTGGTCTTGAACACTTGTAGAGATAGGGAGTCCACAATATCTCTGGACAGATTTGCTCATAATCCTCACTTCACAGGAAGGTCTGGATCTGGTTCTTACCAGCTGCCTAAAAAAGAATCCTTAGCCTATTATGAGTGAAGGTGCTCAGCCTAAGCTACCTGGAACACTGAGAACACCCACTAGGTGCAGCAAAAGGCAGCCAACTAATTACCAAAACAGCCACTATTACACTGCAAAATGAATAGCACTTGATTTCTTAAGCCCTTTGATAGCTAAAACAAGCCTACAAAAATCAGTGATTAAGCTGATGAACCCAATTAGGTGCTGTATTATTATCCAAGACTAATAGCACTTCCAGAGGGAGCAAGCAGTGGGCTACCTGTTCTCAAGGCGAGTCACCTCTGACTGCAAGTGCTGCTCCTTCTTCTGGGCAACATCCAGCTGCAGCAGCACCTGCTCCAGCTCCAGCTCTGCAGAGGACAACAGCTTCCCTTGCAAGCGCTCCTCCAAGGCCCTATGCAGAAACAGCAGCTTTAATCTCAGCACAGAAGCATCATGTCTTGAGTTCACTGGTACAGGGAACTACTGTTTTCTTGGAATTCTCTGAAAAATACACAGCACCTAAAAGCAGGTGACCACTGTGTGCAGTGTGAGTAAGCAAACACAGCAGCTAGATGACAGTCCCTGCTTGAGTTAAGGCTGATTGAAAAAGACTGAATTTTATTTTGACGTTGGCCTCCCTGCCAGAGACTGGTAGACGAGCAACACCTTCTGACACAACCACCAGAACTCAACAGCCTCTGCACATTGCCAGGGCAGAAGGGGAAAGCCAAGATGATTTTGCAATAGATGTTGTTACCTCACCAAGCCTCAACCAGTGAGAACTTTCACCTAGGTTAATAAGCACATTATCAAACCCTGAAAGGCCTCCAGCACTTGGCTGGAAATGGCTCAGAGAAACACCCTCAAAAGCCCTGCACTGCCTCCAGAAACCCAGCTGAGGAAAGTGGATTCCTTCCATGCTCTTTACTGATTATCTGCTGATTTCAAAAGCAATGCAAATTGAAAAATGCTGAAAGGCAGCACAGTGCTTGTGAGAAACTGCAGTGCACAATGTTAAAAACAACCAATACAGATCCAGCTGCATGAAAATGCTGCTACTGTCCTCAGTAAAAGAACCTGGAACATAGATCTGGACTGAAGAGCCAAAGTACCAGCAAGGCACAGATGCTACCTGATAAGGAATTCTTTTGCCTCAAGTGCTTCAGTCATCCTGGCCAGCTCATTCTGTAACTGCTCCTGGTGCAGCTTGGAGCTGTCAATGAAATCTTCTTGAGACTGCAAGGTGGCTCTCAGTTCCATCTTCTCATCCTGCAGCACCTGCACAGGAAGCAGAAGGAATGATGGATCAAACCAGTTTGTTGCAATGTGATGACAGGTAGATCAGATTTTTTAGGACCCTTGGAAATACTGCAAAGCAACACATGGCTACAAAGTCAATTTTGATGCCAATCAGGAACTTTACAAAGGCTCTACGAAGAGACAAAAACTCCAGGATGAAAAGCCTTCCCACCAGCACTACTTTAGATTCCATTTCTTAAGAGCTCCTCCACTGACCTCTAACATTTTCTTTGACTGCTTCAATTCTTCTTGAACTCTCTGCTGATCCTCCAGAATCAGGCGATTGTCCTCACTCAGGTCATCCACCCTCATGCTGAGCCTCTCCACCTCCAGCTCATTGGCACAGATGGTGTCATTGGCCCTCTCCAGCCTGCTGGTTAAATGCTGGATTTCCGAGCGGCTCGCCAGCTCCACAGAGTCCAGGATCTGCTTCCGATTGGCCAGCTGGGTCTGCCAACAGCAATCATCTGCATTAAAGCTAAATTGCAAAAACACAAAAGTTGTACCAAAGCTAAATTCAACACAACTACTGATTTCTTGGTGTAATGAGCCATATTCTCAGAGTAAGCAACAATACCTTCCAGGGAATTAGGGACAGTATTGTTCCAGGCTACATGATGGATAAAACTTCCAAAGGCAAAAAGAATCAAGTAAAAAACAAAACTAAAAAAGAGAGGCCCCTTTGATTCCAAAAGCAGTTCAAAGAGAATCTGGAAAATGAGAATCTCAAATCACTCCAGCTGCCTGAGTATGATTTGTCTAGGAACAAAGCCTCCTGGTATTTTTTGCTCATGAGCCCAAGGCCAGACCAGGACTAATGGCTGCAGGTAAGAAAGTTTGTAAACCAAACAGGACAGAGATTACCCAACCATTAATTCCACACCAGGACAGAAAGCAGCTCTGGGTGGACAATTGCAAAACCACAACCACCAAACAGCCCCAAAACAAACTCAGTGTAATAGCCAATTTGCTTTGCTCTCTGCAGTAAATATCTGGTTCCAGCAGCATGGGGGAACACTCACTTTGAATTTTTCAGTGTTTTAATGGCAGACAAAAAAGTTACAAGGAACCTACAAGTAGCAGACAATAACTGCTCTATAATTTATAGGCACAATACTTTATTTCATAGCATTTTTTTCCACACAGCTAGCTGGTGAAATTTAACAAGCCAGCTCTCTCATAAACTTCTAGGAACATTCACTTCATATATTCCCTTTCTGTATACAATCATTGAATTTTTAAAGGCTGAAACAAAATATCTAAGCAGTCCTATACTCCCAGATTCAAAGAGCAGCAATGCCTGTCAGAATCACCACATGTATTGATTTACACAAACTGTAAGAACTGCTCATTTGCAAGACTATGGTATAGTTTTGATTACAGCCTTCTATTATTATTTAAATAGCCATGACAGAAAAGGTAATCAAGAGGGCCAAGAGTTTAAAAGCACAGCCTTTCTTTCTCCAAGAAGCCAGAGTATCAGACTGCCTGAATATTTATTTCTGCATTAAGAAAACATTTAAGCTGTCTCTTATTTCCAGCCACACAACATCCAGGCCAGCAGAGAATTTTAGGTTTTTAAGAAAGGCTGACTTTAAAAGCTGCAGGTGTTCCAGAAGGTGGTCTGTACTGGGGAAGAATTCCAGGCTTCCCTAAGCTGCTCTGGAAGAGATGAGGGAAAGCTAGATAAAAGGAGAGAGAGGGAAGTACTCCATGGTCATGAATCTCAGCTTGACCTTGTGCTAGAAAGACAACTAAGCACATAAAATGTACAGAAACATCCAAGGCAATAAATTCAGCACTTCCATGCTGGGCCTTTCAAAGCAATTGAGGATTCAGGCAGTCTCTTCACAGTACCTGTGCACCCAAGGCACCTATGCCACTTTGGGAAAACCTCCCCAACCTCCTGCTTTTCTGCTGCACAGGAAGACAAGTTCCTCTGCACCCCAGTGTCCCAGCCTGCGCTCCAAGGACACATCTGTTCCCAAACAACTGAGCTATCAACGACACACAGACAGCAGAGCAGCAAGACCTTCTGCTCAAGGACTCTCTCTGCATTTGTAGATGTCCTGGTGTCAGCCTCTCACAAAGCCTCTGTCAGAGCCAGCTTCAATCCTGTCATCACAGTCTCCCTCCTTGCAGGAGCTTCCACTCAAGAGCAACTCAGGAGCCCATTAACTGCAAAGTCCCCAGCAAGAGCTTCTTATCAGTGTCTGCTGTGATTGTGTCTGTGTGACTTCACAGCTGTGCTCTAGGTCAATTCATCTCCCTCTGATGCAGCACCACTAATTCACTGAGCCATCAGCTTTGCAGAACAGCAGCCTCACTACTACCTGCCTTTGAGCAACCTAAAAAAAAGGGGTGGGGGGCTGAAAACTGCTGTTGCTTCAGTATTTTATGGACGTCTCTGTTGTAGAGGAAGACTGTTTTCCATCAGCAGCCTCTGAGTTGTGCCCACAAGGTACATATTTAGCTGCTGGCAGGTACACAGCTTTCAACTAGACAACATGATGTAACATATTTTAAAGTGTCATACGCTGTGGTCTCTGCCTCCCAGGGAAATCTACATCCTACTGTCTTCTCTGCTGACCAGAGCAATGGCACAAGGTTTATCTAATCTCTGATGACAGACTCCAGATCTTTTTTCCATACAGCACTGTACAAGCAAATCTTATTCTGCCAGAACATTAAAACTCACTTCAATGGCAATCTGAACTGGATGGAAGTCTGAGAGATTTCATTAGCCCCTCCCTCCCTCCCTGCAGAAACTTTCAGCACAGGTTAATTGTACCTGCACGAGCTCAGAGTGCTCTGCCAGAGCCTTGCGCTGTGCCTCCAGCGATGCCACCTGCTGCTGGTACTGCAGGCGCTGCTTCTCCCAGTCAAGTGATTTTTGACGGAACTCCTGCAAGGACAGCAGGGGTGGCTTGGAGCAGTACATTCCCCTCCAGTTCATATCCATGTTTGCCTTCTCTCCCACCATATCCTCACACCTTTCCCCCAGCAGGGAAACCATTAGCAAGCCACCTGATGCAGCAGCTCAGCAGTGCAGAGCCCTCACACACAGTGCTTGCTGCATCCCTTCTCCTCCTGAGGTAAAGCTGCTCACAAATGTTAGGTGCCAACACATTCATGGCTGGTTTCATGGGTTTGCTGTCTGGGGTTTAACAATTCAGACTGGCTTTAGCATCCAAAATACACAGCTATTGAAATCACCAAGATGACAAGCATTAAATACAGAATTTGACTGCTAATCTCTGCTCCAGAAATTGGGCACTACATCAATCAGATGTGTGTTCTTACCATATCCCTCAGGAGGAGAAAACTGAGTGGGGTTGAGCTCAGCAGAGCAGAAAGATTAGAAGATGAGACAGGGTTGAGAAGTTTGAAATGTAGTTCCCTCCTCCTCAAAGAAGTGAGAATACAACCTCCCCACACCGGAATTCATTCCATTCACATAATTAGTTACTCTTCCAGCACCTTCTTCTTTTTATTTAGTCTAAGGGTAAGAACAGCATTAAGGTTTACGCTTTGCAGTCAGAGGCCCGAGCACATAAAACTGACTTTATCACACATGCAGTTGAGAAAGTTGCACCTGGAGAATGGATGGGCAGTGCTTCTTAAGCAGGACTCACAGTCCACTTCTTAGTGGACTATTCAGTCACCAGTAAAGCCCAGAAGGCATTTAATACACACAAGCTAGACAGCGTTTGCTTTTTCACCACACACCTCCAGCTTCCTGGTCAGTCGGCTCAATTCAAACTTGTCCTCCTCTTGTCCCTTGTTAGCTTCAACTCTGCTTCTTGTTTTTTTCTTCTGCAGCTTCTCATAGCTCCTCCTCAGCTGGGACAACTGCAGGATACAGTGAAAGAGAAAGTTTTGCTCAAGGCCCCAAGGCAAGAATTACACAGCCCTTTGAAAGACAACACACAAAGTGGTTCAAACAAACCCTCATCATGGCCACACAGCTCCCAGGTGAAGGCTTCCATTTGGACAATGAGTCTTTTGTATCAACAGCATTGCAGAACACATGAGTTGTATGAAAGTAGCAAGATTCCACTGAAGTCATGACATCAGCAGCTTTAATTAAAGCTCTGTCTTACCATAATTAAAGCATGACTGAAATATTGCTAAGATGGAGGTTTACATGCAGCTGTGAGTGCAGCAAGAGCACAGCATCCCCCTGTCTACAGGTGGTTCCCAGCCCCAGGAAGAGCCAGCAGGGCCTGTGGCTGATCTGATCACCCACAGGAGCACACCCACCACACCACACACAGGTAATTCTTGTGTGATCAAAAGATGCTTGTGCAACTTAGGTGGGAACTGGAACTCTCCTGCTTAAGTGGGAGAAGGAAGGTTTGAGAATTGCCATTACCCTTAATATCAACACCACTTCATCTGTCATTTACTGCTTAGATACACTGTGTATTTCACAATGAGCAGAGAATGCCAACAGAAAACATCACTCCTACGCCTGCTGCTAGGATGCTGAAGTTGTATTAGAAGCAGGAATGAGGAAAAAACTCTTGACATTTAAATGACCCCCCATGCAAATAACCACTTTCAACTTGCAGAGAATTTTTCATATGATGAGCTACCCCTACTCAACTATTAAATAAAAGGTTTCCAATAGCCACATGAATTTAGAAGCCAAAATTGCTGTTTTACTTTACTGATGAATAAAGCTAAGCCCATGGATGAACAGAAGGACCATAAGAATAAAAAATATCTGATTCAAGACCTGATGTATTCAGTACTTGAGTGTGTCCAGTGGGGTCAGATGTTCAGGCCTAGAGTTAATACCAACATCTTTTGCCAAACATATCAGGAGATAAGAGGTTTATTCTTTCAACAGTCTCAGTAAGTTAGACACTGTACCTGCAATTGCACTGGAAACGGTGGTAAACAGGGACAGAAATAATTTCCCCAAACAGTACTAAGAACAGAAGACTGAGGAATATTGGAACTCAATGCCATCAGCATTAATACCGTGCAGGTAAAACACCCACAAACTGCAATTTAGGCCACAACACACAGGCTGTATTTCAGACTTAACAATTTAGGTTGATCTGCCAATGTGCTTCAGCTTTGCTTTGCAGCTTATCCACAATTCCAGTGAGAACACCCAGCGAATGAAGACACTTAGTCATATGGAATAGTGAGGTGTTTTTAAATGAGAAAAGATGCCTTCTGTCATCAGAGCAGAGACTACCAAATTAATTTCACTTATGGCTTACAGTGAGCAGAAACTAGACCCAGCCCTCCAGAGAAAATAGGTCAGTGCTCTATGAGCTGCTCATGCCAGTTCACTCCCTGCTACTGACAAGTGAAGACAGGCAAAGAATTCAGGCATAAACCTGGAATGCTGTTATACCACCTGCAGGACAGATATAATCTTGCACTGAGCAAGAGGCTTTGAGATTAAAGTTCTGATATTACTGTCAAACAGCATTTTCTATGTACACTTGGTTTTTATAAAGATTATTAAGACTAATATTCCTTGATAGTACAAAATCCCTACTAAAGTCACCAGTGTTAACAGAGGCAAAAAGATGAGACCATATACCACTGTTATTTCCTGAATTCACACAAGCCAGGCCAGTTATATCTCCATCCTTTTTGAATTTCAAAAATGGTGAAAGAGCAAACTGCTGCTGCCTGTACCCAGCCTGTGGCAGCTCCAGAACCAGCACTGTGGTGACTGGGAGGGCTGAACACAGGATGTTCTTGCAGTAAACTACCACAGATGTCCAATACATGAATTTCTACTCCAACAGTTCTCTGTCTGTCACCAGGTTCCTCCAAATCACAAAAAACAGGCCAAGTGAGCCATAAAAATGCTACCTTATCTATGCTCAATGCTCTTTTTGGTAAGGACACAAACACTAATGGAATGGGGAATTTTAAAACCACAGCATTGTAACAAAAACAATGACAAAGTAATTGATCCATTATTAACTGTGAACTAGAAACCAAACTTCTCTTCTTGCAACTCACCTCCTCCTGGAATTTCTTAAGCTGCTGTTCATACTCTCTAACCATGTCCTGCTTAGATTTTTCCACATCTTCAACCTGGTGACGCAACATGCCAACCTGAACAAAGGGATAAAAAGCAAATAAATACAACAGAAGTAGGTTTTATTGCCAGTAGATACATGGACATTTCAGTGGGGTCCCTCATTGTGAAATGGATGGAGGCTGTGCCTAAATCTTTGATAGGCTGGGGCCACAACTATTTCTGTTGTGGCCTCTTGTTTTGAGCCAGTTTCTAGATTCACTTCTGGGGACATAGTTGACATATTTGGTTTATGCCAAAAGCCTATTTCTATCCAGTATTTTCATCAAATTCTTCACAAATATGCACTATGATTTCATGCTATCTACCAAGAGAAAAGTTGTCCATGTCATTATCTTACCATGCTCAGACAAAGGAGATTCCTAACAGCAAGGAAAAAGAAAGAAATAGGGTTTTGAGGCTCACAGAAAAGACTTCCCTGACACTGATTCAACTGCTTCTGTGTCTCATTTTTCTCCCTTTTTTTTTTTTCTCCTCCCATCTTTTTCCCATTCACAACCTGAGTGGTCACAAGCCAACAAACTAAAATTTAAAAAAAACACCAAAAATTCATATTTTCTAAACCAAAAGCATGAATATACTCCAGCAGTGACTTCAAACATACTTTACAGTTCCGTTTGAAATCCATGTTTGCTTTTGGTGGTAAGAAACATTTCAAGTGTCTTGAGAAAACATAATTGATAGTAACAGCAATAACCTAGATAATAAAAATTATCATTCTTGCAAATGAAAATCCTGTGGCTCAACTGCATCTTATGGTCCACATCCTGCACAAAAACATCACTTACTAATAATTTTCCACCAACACAGAATGCTTTTGCACCTCCCTAAGGCTTTTATTTAAAGACCACAAAACCAGAGCCCAGTAAAACAGTCCATGGAGAGTTTCCCAGCAATATCTTGGTGTAGCTCATAGTAGGAAATGGTTTTCTTGGTGCAGTTTATATAGTAGCAAATGGCTGCAGGTTGCTAGGCTGTCCATTACTGCTGTAGGCAGAACCAGGGTCTTTGGGTTCTCTCTAATAACTCTAGAAGCTCAATATGAGGACTTACACCAACCCTAGGGGTTCTGATCACTTGACTTGGATTGAATTACGAACCGGACATCTTGTTCCAACAGATCCTTAAAAAATTCTATTCCTGATTTCCTGTTTCTAAGAGGTAAAACACACTGCTGACTCCAACCAAAAAACAGTATGAAACAAAGGTACCTCCTTTTGTTTTTCCTGCAGAGCTGCCTTGGTAGAGGAAAGTTCCTGCTCCCGAGCATGCAGACAAGCTTCCAAAGCCTGCATCTGCCCTTCCCATTCGGATTTCTTGTGAGCCACCATGATGTCAATCTGCTTCATCAGCTCCTGCAGCTCAGCCTCACAGGAGGTCAAGAACCCACCACTGGAGGGGAGAGAGCCTGGAGTTACAAAGCAGGTCCCACCCAACAGGTCTCATGCCCAACAAAGGCAGCAGAACACACTGACTGGCACCAAGGCACCGACTCAGCACATGCAGTGCTTTGAACTCTCTTCAAATCAGCTTGCACAGAAATAGAATCACAGAACCATTAAGGCCAGAAAAGACCCCTGAGATCATCAAGTCCAACCTTTTACTCAATATCATCCATGCCTGCTAAACCACATCACTTTGCACTTGGGCATTCAGCCTTTTGCCTTGGGTACTGTGCATTATGTAAGGAAACCAAAGTGTGTTTAATTCATATTTTGTATTGCCTTAATTGCTCTCCAGGCAGTGGCATTTTATAGCAGGTTTTAGTCACCAGAGGAATCTTATAGCCAAGCTATGAGCTCCCAAAAACAGAAGTTTATCACAAATGCAGACAAACCCTGGAGCAGAGGGGGCTGGATGACAACATGATAATGAAGAATCAAACCCTCGCAATCCATCGGGGAGCACAAGCTCCCTAGCGATGCCTAGATTTCTAATTTGGTGCAGTAATTATTGAAGTCAATTCAAGTAACTCCTCTAAAACTTCCCAGCTGCCAAGACAGGGACAATATTAAGGTTTGCCAGACACAGCCCTAGAGGGTGGTGAACTCCATAATGATCTCTACCCCTTTAATTTGCCTGTCAAAGGGAAGAACTGAAAAGAAATGGAAATCAATAGGTTAAGGGATGGAAATTTCTCTGCTCCCCCAGGGCATATGCATACTTCACGACTTGGCACTTTTTCTATAGGAAAAGAAATACTTCTTACAGGAGCCAAAATCAGTCATATTTGAAGTTCACCCTGTCCTGTGATTTAACCAAAAATTAGCAGCTATTATGCAGAGCAGGAACATTTCCTTCGGAGCATCTGTTAATAATGTAGCAAATTCTAAACTTGATTTCTGCAGCCAGCTCTCTGAAGATACAGTATCAAATAAATTTGTGTCACATTCTCAGGATGACTAGGAAAATGACATCAGTGACTTTTGCTTCACAGTTGCTTAACACAAAAAACATTTTTTCTGTTATTGTCATTACAGTCTCTCTCGGGGATTAAAAAGTCTAGAGGCTCTCACCTCAGACACAGCATTAAGGATTCCTCAGAGCTGAGTGGGACTCTGCAGTTTCAACACAAGCAGGAAATAATCAGATGTTTTCAGTGAAATCAGATAACAAAGTCACATCTCATTAACCTTGCAAGGCTGTTACAAAATAAATATTTATTCACAACTCTATTTACTACTGCTCCTGATGTTGGACAGTAAGAAGAGTTTACAACAACAGAAAAAAAAAAGAAGACAAGCTTTTCAGGAAGACACAGAACTAAACTTCTGACAATTAAGACTAATACCTGAGCAGGGATTAGTGCAGAGCCAGCTCCCCCAGTGACTTTCCTTCTGTAGCAGCTGAAGGCCACTGCACACTGATATGAGAGGATTCGTTTTCAGTAAGAGGCAAGGCTAATACTGCAATAATTTGGAATGACTGCTGCACACAGTTGCATACATACCTCCCCTGCCCATTTCTCTGCATTCCTTCCAGCAAAGCCTCCATCACTGAATCCTGGTGGCTTCAGTGGGAAGTACGGGAAAGCAGTGGTCACGCATGGCAATGCACAAACCAGGCGGCTTCTCCATCCAACTGCAGGACAAGCAAAAGCCCACAAAGCAAAGAAGTTAAAATATAAAAGGAGCATGCAATTACAGATGAGGAAAACAATGGCACCTTCATGACCTTACAAGCCAAACAGAGGAAAACAGATTTTTCTACCAGAAAAATATACCCAATGCTATCATCCAGCACTACCAAATTGCAGTAATATAATCATGTGATCTAATAAATTTAAAGAGGAGTAATGAGAATCTGCACTTGTGTGAACTCAACAGAAAGGGACTCCTGAGAGCACCAGCCTGTAGAGGGACAGGAACATTTGGGCTTGAAAGGGGCCAGCCTTTGGTCCACCTCTGACAGGGAAGTTCATCACTTCAGAGAGAAAACACAGGCAAGTAGCAGTAAGGATTCATCCATAAATTAAATATTTTCCAGGTCTCTATTACAGACTACGTTAAAGAGACCATGCAGTTTACCATCACACTAAGAACACTGGTTATTTATATGGTTGTGGGAATTTTAAGAAAACACAAACTCCTTAAAAATTCCTTTTAAATTATGAAAATAAGTTAAGCAGCTTTAGAGGAGCAGTACATTCCTCCAGATAAAGATTACGCCTTTTAAGTCACAAACGCGTGCATACCCAAAGAAATTTCACATCCTGGTGAAAGCAAGAAGGGGTTAGATGAAAGCAAAAAATGGGGAATAAAAAGTTGCCATGAAACCACAGCCAGGAAGCCAAAATTTATTTCAGTGTCTCCTTCATGAAATTGCAGCTATCACAAAAATGGTTGTGTTAAGTGTTAATGTCCAGAGTTATTAACACCAACTTATGTTTCTAAAATCTACACATTTCCAAGTACTGAAGATGGATCCTTCCAACATCTTTCCTCAAAGATTAATATGGCATTATTAAGCAATCAGCAAAAGGGGAGCAGGTCACAGCAAGAGAGACTTTCACAAATGCAGGCTCAGCTTTGCTCCCTTTCTCAAAGAATCTTCTATTGTGCTCCTACAGCACTTTAAAACACAATTCAGGGATAAAACCTGTCCTTGGGAGCTATGTTTTAAAACAGAAGCAAAGAAAAAATCGTATTCTTATTTTGACAGTGTTTTGTCCGTCTTTGGTCCTGTTTGTGCTTGACAAAACTCAATCAGTATGCAGAACAACTTTGTGGTTCTGCTGAGGGCAGGGTGCTGAGGAGAGCAGATGAGCAGATCCCCTGAGATGCTGACAGCATTCCAGGTGGCAACAGCAGACATTAGACAGTAGCAACTCCTCTCTTTCATTCTAATCACACCTACACAGAATCAATTTTCACTGGGCAGAGAGATAGGGAGACAGACAACACAGAATTCCGTAACAGTTTGGGTTGGAAGGGATCTTAAAGTCATCTCATACCAAACCCCTGCCATGGGCAGGGGCATCTTTCACTATCCCAGTTTGCTCCAAGCCCTGTCCAACCTGGCCTCGGAACTTCCATGGAAAGGACAACCACGGCTTCTCTGTGCCTCTGCCTTAACACCCTCACAGCCTGTCAGCTTTGCTTATTTTGCAAGCACACCCAGATTTTGGGGATAAACCTTAAAATCAGACACTTCTAGCCAGTTTAATGCTACATAAGGTTTGCTGACTTAGTATTACATTTTGGCCTGTCATGCTTGAAGTTGCAATGTGCAAGTTACAGGCACCTGAGTTAAAACCCGCAAGAGAAAACAATCTCCTTCATAAACCACAACTGAAGCAAGGAGAACTGGCTGGTCATTTCTGAAAGTGCCACCTCTCGCCAAGGAAAGAATCCCAGAATCACTGAGGTTGGAAAAGCCCCCTGAGACCATCGAGCCCAACCTGTGNAACAAGACAACACACTTAAAATTAAACAAGGCTTAGCACCCCAGCTCAAGGCAGAATTGTAGGAAAGTTAAGCAGAGAGAACTTTACAATACACAGGAGGATTTAAGAATAGTGCCCATGAGAAAAGACTGGGATTACTTCACATTTTAAAACCAGAAAAAGATGCAACCTTAAAGCGTTCCTGGAAGCATGCTCACAATGAACACAAAAGGAGCAGTAACCTCCCAAAGGCAGTACCACAGGCCTCCACTTGCCAGCGGCAGAAATGGCACCTGCGGCAGGAGCCCGGAGAGAACCACCTCTCGCCAAGGAAAGAATCCCAGAATCACTGAGGTTGGAAAAGCCCCCTGAGACCATCGAGCCCAACCTGTGACCAATCCCCACTTTGTCACCCAGCCCAGGGCACTGAGTGCCACGCCCAGTCTTTGCTTAAAAACACCTCCAGGGATGGGGACCCCACCTCCACTGCCTTGGACAGCCCCTTCCAATTTCTAATCACCCCTTCTGTGAAGGAATTACTCCTAATGCGCAGCCCAAAGCTGCTCTGGTGCAGGTTAAGTCTATGAAGTGGCCGGGGCCAGCGTGCCCGGGCAGTGCTCCCTGCCACAACCACCGGAGCTGCCCTCCGGCAGGCATTCATGCCCCACTCCCGCCGCGCTGCAGCTCCTCCCCAGCCGGAGCCTCCCCGCTGGCCGAGCCCTTACAGTGATAACCCCGCACCTGCCGCGGGAGTTTCGCTGCCCGGGGCCCTTCCGGCGCCGCGCCCCGGGGAGCAGCCTGAGCTGCCAGGCCAAGCTCCGCTCCGGGCTGCCCGACACCCTAGCTCTGGCTGGCTGGCCGGTCGGCCCGCTCTCCTGCCCTGTTTGTTTGTCTCCTTCCTTCCTGCCTGCCCTCCTTCCTTCCTTTCCTCCCTCCTTGCCGCCTTTCCCACCCTGGCACGGCACAGCACGGCACGGCCCCGCGGCGGAAGCGCTGCGCATGCGCTGGGGCAGCGCCTGCGCAGTGCCGGCCCCGGAGATGGGCAGGGTAGGGCAGGGGGACGGCGGGACAGAGGGGGGACAGTGCGGGGACAGAAGGGGGGCACCGCGGGACGCTGGGCGGTCACGGAGTCGCGTTGGCCGGGACAGGCAAGGATCGCATCGCGCCGGGACTGGGATGCGCTCAGGCTCGTGCCCATCGCCATCCACATCGCGGCTCCGGCAGCCGGCGAGTGCAGGGCCTGCCTTGGTTTTGAATGAGTGTCAGTTCTCTCATACCCCCAGGACCGAGCTGCCTGCTGCTGCTGCCCCGCAGGGTCCCACCGGGGCGAGGGCCTGAGGTGACCCTTCAAGGAGGGCAGAATACAATGAAACACCCTGGAGTAATTATAGTAGCTGGGGGTGAAGATAAGTATCATTTTACTTCTGTTTCACCAGTTTCCTGGAATCCAGGTTTAGGCAGAATTCTGGGTACTTTGAAGTCCTTTGTTGTGACTCTCCCAGACATGTGAAGGAGTTGGTGAGGCGTGGCACTGATCAGGGGCTATAAGCCAGCAGGCGGCGAAGGGTTCTGGGCAGCTCTAGGTGCTCAAACTCACTCAAATTAGACTTCAAAAAGTCAGTCATTAGACAAACACATGTAAATATTAATAATAAGTAGCTAGTTTTATATATTATTCTCTGATGCATATCAATCTGCAATTCACTTTGATAGAGTTCTTTTCAGATGAAGTTGTTCTGTTCCCCTCATTGAGAGGATTAAGGAAATCAAGGTTTTCCTTCTAAGATTAAACTTCATATAGATTGCATCAAAACTGGAGCAAGCCCATAGTCCAGACTCCAGCTGCTTGGCTGGGGATGTTGTTAAAACAGCATCTGCTTTGTGTCACAGATTTAGCTGCTCTCGCCTGCTGTGACGATGGACAGCGAGGTGCAGAGGGATGGCAGGATCCTGGATCTGATCGATGATGCGTGGAGGGAAGATAAATTGCCCTACGAGGATGTGGCCATCCCTCTGGTAGGTGAATTGTTACTTATCAGTGTGAGTTAAGGCTGCTGTGTTCATTGTAGCCTCTTCCAAGAAAAGGCACAGAGTGTTGCTCATGGTGTGGCTGATTTGTGCAAAAGGCTCCTGGATCTGAATCCTTCCTTGCCCTATATGCCCTGTGTGCATGAGGACATGGACGTTTCTGTCCCTTGTTCCCTGACCAGTTCCTGAATATTCTCAGAACTGGAGTGCCCTTCCCATTGCACTGTCTGGGGTTTGGCATCAGGGAGAAGTAGAATCATCCTTTCTCTCTGCTTTCCTTTCTTGTTCCTAGTGTTTGAGGTACTTTCCCAGTTGGTTTGGAGAGCAGAGGATCAGTCTCACACTTGACAGTTCCAGTCTTGGTTACACTTTATTTCCACATCCTGCAATGCCATTAAAAGAAGCTGAGACGTTTTCATGCATGTTTCAAACAGTCTTTTCAAGATACAGTGTTGCTGTTGGCAGTACCAGGACAGCAGTGAAGGACTGTCAGGTGCAGCAAGACTCTTGCTACGGTGTTGTGTCCAAGGCATGGCACCTCTCCTTTCATCCAGGGTACAGCTGCAAGGCCAGAGAGGGGCAGCAGGGAAAAAGCTACTGCTGATCCCACAGAGCCCAGAGCTGAAGCTTCAAATCTCTGACAATGACACCTTTCCTTAGCTATTATGAAACTTCCAGGGAAGTGAGAGGTAGCTGAGGATTTTCCTTTCCCTTTTTCTCCCTGGTACACGAGCTTTACCCCAGCTAGCACAGATAAAGCAGCCATGAGGATTGTGGGGTGCTGGTTTCTTTCAAAACAGAGACATTTCCAAATTTGTGACATGGCTCAAGCTTTAGCCCTGCCACCACTGGCTTTTCAGAGAGGGTGAGGAACAGCTGCACAACTCAAAATCCATATGAACAGCACAAATTTTCCTGCCAAGATATTGGCTTGAGGGAAATGTCTTGCAGAAGCATGATTCTCAGCTAAAAGAGCCCAAACCTTCTTTTGTTTGGGATAACCTTTATTAGGCAAGCTGAGTATCATAAACATTCCTTGTTGACAATTACCTTCACCCTGAGTCCAAACATTACTGTTTCTTCCCTTAGAGCCATCTCGTGATGGCTTACAGTCGCATACAGATGACAGCCTCAGAGAAGGAAGCCTTACCAACTAACAACAGTAAGAAAGGCCTGGCTGTGGATATAAAGATCTCCAGAGATGGGATTGTCTCTGATCACATAGAAAACCCAGCATGAATTTACAGGGGACTTACTCAGGGACATTGCAAAGGAGCAACCAGAACAGTTGTGAAAGTGGTATTTGAGCCTGTCCTGAGAATCTGCTCCAGTGCTCACTGAAGACATTTCTGGGAATTCAAATGCATTTGAATCATTCACTCTTTCCAAAGCTGAAACATTTTATTTAGCTCATGCTGGGATTTTCAGAGGTCTAGAACTCAGAATTTCTGCCCAAATGTTATCTGGCAGAATAGCACACACTCAGTGTGACTACACCAATAGAGCAAGACAGAGAACAAATAATAGAAGGAAAATGAAATCTCAGTTAAACTTTCCTTTCCCTTACTGTGCCATGAGCAGCTCTGTGGCACACCTGGCAGGGGATTCTGGCTCCTGCTGTTGATCCAGCACAGCTACACCTGAGTCTAGCATACAGACAGGAAGGGCTTCTCCCCAGCCATAGGAAAGTAACATTTTACAGAACTAGTTGTCTGCAGTATTTGTATTCTTGGCAACAGCAGAAACAGCATATTGCAAACAAACAATGGAATAAATGCATTGCACTGTTACTATTATCTTACTTTGCATTTGCTTTGTATATTCTCCCTCACTGCATGTGCAGTCTGAGTGTATAGCAAGGCCCCAGGGTACTGGAAAACAATTTACTTTTCAGATTAAGCAATTACCTTTCAGATTAAGGATATTCAAATGAAAAGAACACTGTTCATGATGGGGCTCAGCAATATATTTAAGTGGATCAGTATGTATGATACTGATTGTTCATATGCACCCTCTAGTCTTGTTTGTGGGGTTTTGTATCTATCCATACACATCATAACAACCTGCTGCTTGCAGGAAGTGTATTAAGTGTGGAATGCATTGTACCTGTGTTTTGTTCTCAGAATGAGCTCCCTGAACCAGAGCAAGACAACGGTGGCACCACTGAATCTGTGAAAGAGCAAGAAATGAAGTGGACAGATTTGGCTCTCCAGTACCTCCATGAAAACATTCCAGCCACGGGAAATTAGTGAATCAGTGGGATTTCATACAGTGGATGCATGAATGCAACATTAAAATATTTTTGGGCTGACCATTGCTGTTGTAAGCTGCCCTAAGGAGGAAACTACATTTTGGAAACTTTCAGATTCTAACACTGGTACTGTTCTCAATGAAGAGTTTAAAATGCTTCTTTCTTGAATGTGAAATAGCCATCTCAGAGCCAAGTGCAAAATGTTTCATGCTTATAAGATTATTTCACATTTTCTGTTAAATTGTTCTTAAGTTGGTGCCAATTCTGATCTTAAATGTTTTCTACACATGATTAAAAAGTTTTTACTGTCTCAAATTGCAAATGATTGCAATTGATTGCAAAGCTCACAGTGGGATTATTGTCTAGAGTTCAGTGTACAAAACCCAAACAGCTGTGAGTTGTTGCCATGTTTAACAAGTAATGTCTGAAGCGGGATGTGTTGGGCAGGTGTGAAAGGTTGCTCAGCAGAATCAAGAGCGGGGAGTAACCTGTAAGCACTTGAATTCCTGCTCTCAGGATCTGATGATGTAGTGGACAACATTCCCAGTGCTGACATCCTGGGAATGTTTGCCAATGTGTACAGTGAACAGACAGTCCAATTTATGCTGAAATGGTGGTTACTCAAAATCATGGTCTTCTGAGGGATAGCTGAGAGTTCCAAGGAAGAACCTGCCAGTCTCAGTGTAGGGCCTCTTGAAGCGAGAGCCACTCAGATGAGCAACCCCAGATGAGAAATGAAAATCCAAGAAAAGTGATGGGGAAAAGAAAGAAGTAGGGCAACAAATTGTTACCTCTTTTTGTATTGAGATGAAAGGCAAGGCCCTCCTGATTTACCTTATTTTATCTCTGATTCTCAGATGTCTTTTGCAACAGGTAAAAGCCTTCTGTTTTCATGTTTCACTCTTGGATCAATTCCATCTCACCATTGGCAGAACTTGCTAAGAGAAAATATTTTGACAGAGTTTAGAATTACTGGTAGAGATGAGAAAGAAGCTGGAAGGAAAACAATGTTTAAATTATATTCTTTTGACAGGGCAGCAGAAAAAGCATTGTCCTGGATCTTCCAGATCCACAGATTTGGTGTCTATTCTCAGTGTTCATCATCTTCAAAATAACAAGCCCAAACTTTTGCCTGGGTGATTATCAAACGGGATCACAGCATGACACATATTCAGTGAGACTCAGATTGCTGAGCTGCTTGACCCTGAGGAGCCCAAGGTGCTTGTGAAAAGAAGCATGCTAAGCATATGTTCTAGTGTGATCCATGCCTGCACCAGAGGAGCACCACACACTTGTCTGAATGAAAAGGAGCTGCAGACAGCAGGAAGAGTTAAGGATTAACTTGAGAATTAGCAAAGTCAAAAAGCTGAATGAGTACAGCATGGACCAAAGAACCAGCTATGCTGCTAGGAGCTGTAATAGTTCAGCTCCTCACTGGATCATCACTAGAGGAAAGAAAGCAGAGCCTAGGCTTAATGAAGTATTTCTAATCCACCCCACGTTCCCTTTCCCTTGCCAATGTTAGAAGAATTTGCTAAAAAAACGCCAGGCAAAACTACCACCAAACTTCTGTCCAGCAGCCATCTCTGCTCCCACCCTTTTCATCCCCTTACAAACTCCCCACCACTCTCATTTTCCCAGTTTTGCCACTATACCTTCCAGCTCCAGTTTTAAACGTCCTTTCCTGCCCCTGACAGTTGTCTTTCCATGGCAATCTCCTTCCTCCCATCCAGCAAGGAAAGAAAAAGCCTTTCTTGCTTGAATTAGAGCTGAATTTCTGAGGTTCCAGCAGGTTTGTGAGAAAATGTGGGAATGACAGTTGTATGAGTTTTATCCAAGACAGCTGTTGCTTGGGAGCAGTTGTCTGGAGACCCAGACACTTTAAAGTGGTACTTTCCCTCTGCCACAAGTGTTGTGTACCTATCTCCTGCCCAAGGTGCTGACAAGATTTGTAGAAGAGACTCTGGCTCTAGCACCCAGGAGAGCAGGAAGGACATGGAAGATATTAGGATCATCTGAACTCTCCAAAAGCCCCATGAAACCAAGTGCCAGCCTCACCCAGATGCTTATCAGACTTGCAGTGACATCTACAATCTTCCTGACTTCTTTGCAAAAGACAAATAGACAAGCAATAATTTCCTTAGTTTCAACAGGTGTAGTCAAATTGCTGCTTACAGCATGATACCAACGCATTTGTTTCTTTGATTAGTCATCCCCCAAGGCAAACCATATTTAAATTAAGGAAACCTGCTAGAATAGAAGGTGCCCCACCTCTTTAAGAAGAAGCTTCATTTGACTGGTCTTCATTTCTTGGCTGTTAACTTCCTCCTTTCACCACACCTACTGTTACTGGCAGGAAAAAAAAAAGCAAGTAAACTGCTGTCAGAGCCAGCAGACACATGCCAGAGAAATTGTGGGATCCTTCAAATCTCTTACCTGTAGAAGTTCCATGTGGAAGTCCATATGCTGAGGCTGTGTGTTGTGTTCATCTGCCTTTTGTATGGGGTGAAAACAGGTAAGAACTCAACCATTTGTTTTGAATTTTTTTTCAAATATAACACATTTTCTGTGCTTTACAGCAACATGAATGTACCTGCCCTCTGCATTTACAGTTACTAAACAGGGTTTCTCACTAGCATTATTTATTTTGGCAAAGTAAATTATACTGGTTACATGAATGTAGTCATTTCTAAGAGCTCCAAATGGAAAACAAGAAGTATTTTTTATTATCTTTTCTTCCCTTTGCAAACATTTCTCTTTTATAAGTACAATCCATCGACACTGAAAATGTCATTTGAAATCTTCAGAGAATAATGATTTCTTCTCAGGGGTGTCATGTATGACAGAGGCAAAGGATGAATTACCATTTATGAACAGTAAGCTCCATTTGATAGCCTCACAGCCCTAGAAGAACAAACCTGTGTAACAATAAACAAATGTACTGCCTTGTGTTAGCATACACATGGGAGCAAAGCAAGTTACAGCTCTCTGCTTTGTAGGGAAAACAAACAGGGTTAAAAAAAAAGCATTCTTATAAATACTAAATTCTGTTTCATGAGGTCCTCTGGAGTAATGTCAGGATTGCCTTTTGCTTGGTTTGTTTAATACTCACTAGGAAATGCAGCCACTAGAAGTGGGAAAAGAGAATGGTTTGAAAAGGCACCAATGAAATGCAGTGAGCTATTGAGGACCAGTTAAGGAGTGGAGGGCACACCCTCTCTATGGAAAAGTGATGGAAATCTGCACAGCTAATGCTCTCAGAGATTCGTGGTGTGATAGTGAAGTGTGCCTGAAGGGGGAAAGATACTGTTGATGGTTAAGACCAGTCTGATGAGACACACTGTACAAAGCCCAGGCAAGGTGGCAGGGGCTGGAGGGTCAGAGCTCCTGCAGACAGAAGCAGCAACACACTCACCTGAGTTCCATGCAGGTGCTCACTGGGCAAGCAGCTCTGTGTCCCAAGGACCACAGCTGGGACAGCCACACATCCAGCCAAGTGGCCACTGACCCACCGAGGTGAAAAATCTGTTGGAACTTCCCTTTGGAAGAAGACAGGCTGGTAAAAACCTCAGCAGCTACTTTATTCATGCAGAGAAGCACAGTACCACAGCCCCAGAATGCCACCATGGCAAACCCTGCCTGTCCATAGGGTGAGCATCAAAGAAAAAGCCTCTAAACATCATCTCCTAGAAAGGAATGAGAGACACCAGGAGAAAGCAGGCTTTAAGACCACTGATTGCAGTAAATACCAGGAGTCTGCCTGGGACTGTTCCACTCCCTGCAACACTCCCATCTGAGAGTATATAACTTCAGAATATACATACACACACACACACATATACTGGCAGGTGCATGGATTTAGCACATTTTTATGCTCCCTGCTACAGATTCTGGGAGATCAGAGCACCTTGCCCAGCAAACCAGTGTTTACCTCCTATTTTACATATCAGAAAACACAGGAGAAGAAGAATGGGGATTGCCAGAGGCTGTCCAGCAAGCTAAGGCAGGGCTGGAAATGAGTTACTGGGATACTGGGTTAATGGCCATGTTCATTCCCCTTTATTGGAGGGAAGTGGTCTATTGGATATGGGTTAAGTACAGGGGATAAGTTTCTACCTCATTTATTTGCTTGCAGAGTAAATCTCAGTTAGCCACTTGCCCCAGTCCATCCTGGAGTTCAAAGACACTTCCAGCCATTTGGGTAGGAGTCACTGTGCTTAGAAGAAGGAAGAGCAAAGCCAGGATAACTGGCCATCCTCATGTGTCAGTTCTTGAACACATGGTGGATGAGGCTGGCATTGGCACCAGCTGGCAGGTTTCCTCCCCTTATCAGCACTGACTTGATTTTGTTATTCAAAACAGAACCTAACAGACCTGGTGCAGATATAACAAGGCTCTTTATACAGTTCCTGTGTTAGGTATCAGCAAATACTGACAAACTCTTTGAAAGCACTTCTGTACCAGAAGGTTTAGGCTGTTCTGATGACAAACACAGTGCTCCTCTGGGCAAGCCTCAGCACACTGCAGGAGATATAGAAACAAATGAAGCAATCAGTGCAATCTTGCACCATATAGAAGTAATTCTTGCCTTGCATTTCTGCCTATATTGCTACAGCTTCAGCGGCAGTAAGATAATTAACAACACTATATAGTGCTACTATACAATAACTGAAACAATGCCCAGTTATTAGTAAAACACACATTTATGTTTTTTTGTGCTGCAGTAGCACCTAGAGGACAGTCACTGAGTCTCACTGTGTGAGCTGGTGTACATGAGCAAAAAATGTTAATTTTTCTCTGCTAGTTACTTTGGGATCTCCACAAGAGCAGTGTCACAGCACTCTTGCTGCTGTTTCTCTGGAGCATCTTGGCACTCTAAGAATAAGCTGAGAGCAGGCTGGCCAGGAGGCAAGCACCCAGGTCACCTTTCCTCTTGGGAGCAGAACCCAGAGTCACACGTCTCCTGGGAGCTCTGAGTGAAGCATTACAGAGTCAGGACACCCTCCATTCAAAGGCCCCTGATTTCACTGGGCCTGGCTGAGGGCTCACTTCCCCCAACTCCTGTCACACCATTCATATGTTACCATAGGCTTTATACAGGAAGGACTCCATAGATTTCAGATGTTAAAATTTATTTCTGAATTTATGGTAGCAATTTAAAATATTCAGTTGGACTTAACTGCAACATCCTTTTAGCCTATTAACTTTTATTTCTGGAGCTCCTGGGGCTTCTACAAAGTAATTAGCAGAACTGTGGCAACTGAGCAGATTGTTTTATGTGCTGGGCACATAGCATTTATATCACTCTCATGCTCCTGATTTCCTGAGGAGGAGAAAAGGGAAAGTGTCTCGTAGAAACTGTGAGAGTTTCATCATTCAGAAATTAAAATGCACAGAGCATTGGAGATTTGCTAGAGCATAATTAACTTACAGCTGCAGGTTTTCTAAACCCTGCTACCTACTGCACAGCCTTTTAAGCAACAAAGATAGGGAAGATTCCTCTAGGAACTGTATCCTGAACAATTACTGCAGCTCAGGTAATGTGTGAGAGAGACACTCTCCCCATCAAAGTTCTTCAATAAGGATCTGAGGGAAAGGATTGTGAGCCAGGAAGAGGCTACTAAACCTGGGAGGTCCTTCAAAAGCAGTGTCTGTCTGGAGACAATTCCACTCCCTGCCAGTGCCCTGTTGGAGACTGTATTGGGCTCTGAAGGCCCAGCTGGTGTTCTGCTGGAAAAGCAAAGAACAAAGATGGGCTTTCCAATGGCATAGGCCATCCCATTGAGCATTACTTACATCAGATTCATTTATACTTCAGCTGTGTATAAAGCACAGTTACCATCTCACAGACTCAAGGGTGCCCCATTTTGTAGTCTGGAGTACCAGGCTGCATCTGCACATACAAATGAAGCATTGAGTTGTCCTCACGATTGCAAGACTCTCTGCAGCTTGTGTGATCCAGGCTGGAGGTACAAACCAACCCCAAAGACATCTGTTTAGCTGAGAAGCTGTCCAGAGCACCTGGGTTTGCTCACAAACCAGTTCAGCAACCATCCTGCCTGTTGGTCTCTAATACCTTTCTCACACCAGTGAGATTTTTGGACAGAGTCCCTGTCAATTCCCAGCTGCCACAGGCAGCAGGGCTGTGGTGTTTCAGGGAATGCTGCTCCAGAAAGGTGTGACTGCTCTCTTTGTTCAAATACAGCAAGAAAACCTAAGTTCCAAGGTGACTTCAGTCATGAGCATGATAGAAAGGAGAAGGAGGGAGGAGACAGGAGCAGCCCCTGTGCTCAGACAACTTACAACACACTTTCCTGCCCTGTGCAGTGTTGGCAGGTACAACATGGTAAAGAAAACCCCTTGGTGCCAAACTCCAATTGCCACTCTGCTGCTTTCAGATCCTCAGGAGACATGTCCTGCATTCACAGCCCTTGGCTTCAGGAATGCTTTGATAGGAACAGAGCTGAAAGTGAAGCTGCTGCTCTACACCCGGCAGAACCCAACCTGTGCCAAGGAGCTGCACTCAGCAGCCTCCAAGTACCTTGATGTGACCAAGAAAACGACGTTCATCATCCACGGGTACCGGCTGACAGGCTCTGTCCCGGTCTGGATCCCTGACCTGGTGCATCTCCTGCTTTCTGTAGAGGACATGAACGTCATTGTTGTGGACTGGAACCAGGGGGCAACGACCCTCATCTACAGCTATGCTTCCAGGAAGTGCAAAAGAGTTGCTGAGATTCTGAAGAAACTTATAGATGAAATGTTGGTAAGTTGGGCGTTCACACTACGATACAGTCATTAAGGCACAGTATGTAAAGGGCACAAAGGGAGACAGCAGGATGGCTGGGAATAGAAACTCTTAAAAAAGGAATACATTAATTTTTGGAACTGCATGTATAGTGCTGTGCCAAATCCTACCCTTAGATTCCTTTTGGTGCAATATTCAGTTTACGCTCTAAGTCTCTACATTTCTGGGTACAAAACTCTCCAGACATGTCTTTCCATATACAGAAACTCTACTCTCACTTTCTGTATATCCAAAGGCAGCTAAAGGGGATCAGCTACAGTTCACAGCCCTTCTAATGGCAATGATGATGCTGGATCCTTCTGATCATACTGTCTGCTAATTCCTTGCAGGAACCACATGTGGGGCAACTGGAATTTTACTCCTGGGGCCCACTAGTGGTTCCTGTCCACACTTGTAGTCATTGCCCCAGGAAAATACAACTGTTGCCCAAACTGTTCTCATCACAGCCCTCTGAGGTACAAACCTCAGACAGGAATGCTGGCTGCTCTGTGGGACTGTCAAAGGGGAAAAATCTACACAGAGTGGAACACTGGGAGATGTTACATTCCTCTTCCTAATTTTATTTTTCTTTCCCAAAAACACATGACTATGAGTACTTTTAAATCTCAGATTGATGGAGCATCCCTCGACTCCATGCACATGATAGGAGTGAGCCTGGGAGCACACATCTCTGGCTTTGTGGGACAGATGTTTGATGGCATGCTGGGAAGAATCACAGGTAAGCCTTCCTCCAGCAGTCCTGTTGCCTCAAGGAAGGACGGCCTGGAGCGAGGCGATGCCACGTCCATGGCTTTGTGCTGCAGGCCTTGACCCTGCGGGCCCCTTGTACAGGGGGACGGCGCCGAGCGAGAGGCTGGACCCCACAGATGCGCAGTTTGTCGATGTCATTCACTCCGACACCGACGGTACGTGACATTCCACCTCCTTCCTTTACATGCAAACCCAGAGACGGGGAAGGGGGGCTGCTGGTAGACAGCAGTGCCAGGGGTCTTCGCTCCTTTGGCCCAAGAGCACAGCAGACTCCCTCACTGAAACTCTGGGGTGCCCTGTTGCCCACGCTGTCCCCAGCACTCCCCCAGGAGCTGCTGGTTTATTTGCATTTCAAAATATGCTGCTGATGACAGCAGTTTTAACCTGGCCCGTGATCTACAAGGACTTAGGAACTGGTGGAGGAGGTCCTGGTGGTGCCAGAGCAGGACATACCAACATCCCACCACGGGGTCAGGCTGCATCCGAGCACACAGCATTCCCAGAGCTGGTCCCACAGTTCAATGCCTTGCACAGCAGATCAGTTATCCTCACCCCATGGTTCCCTGCTTGATACTTCCAGACTCAATCCCACCTCCTAAGAGCTAAACCATCCTCTAGGGCAAATCGGGACTCTCACTCAGCCCTGTCCTTTTCCAGACCCATTAGCCAGGCCAGCAATGCAATGCCAAGCCCCTCATGCTGCTCCCATGGCCATCCTACCCTTAACACTTGGCTTTCCCACATAATTGCTGCCTCTCTTCTCCCAGGCTTTCCAGGAAGTCCGATTTCAGCAGCACAGTAACAGACAGGTTTCACATGCCTTTTCCTCTCCTGCACACAAGTGACACAACCCCTCTCACTATGTACAGTTGCATGCACAGACTTATTTCAGGTACTTGATACCACTGTTAAAATGACCCAGCTGGGTCACAACCTTTTGGCTTGCTGCCTAAACAGATGGATGACATTAGTATTCCTGTACAAGTAGGCATCCAAGAGGTAAATAACTACTATTTTTTCTCCAGTCAAGTTGCTATATTTCCTTCTTGTGCATTTTACAATTTAATATTCCCTCCTTGAGCCCTGGTATTCCCTTTTGTTAGGACTGGGTTACGAAGAAGCACTGGGCCACATCGACTTCTATCCCAATGGCGGGACTGACCAACCAGGCTGCCCACTGACAATATTTTCTGGTAATTAATCCTGCCCTGAATTGCACAAACCCTGACAAAATGTTTCCAATCAGAAAAAGAAGAGAAAGACAGAGAATCATCATCACTGCTTAGAAAATACATGAAATCCATATTCTGGGAAAGCCATGGCAGCAACTTCTCAGCACTGGTGTGTTTAGCTGATGTGCACCAGAGAGAGATGAAACTGAGGGTGATCTCTCTGTGTCTCTGTCACAGTGCAAGTGGGAGTAATCCTCTGTGCAAAAAGTCATCAGTTAGATGTGTGCTTTCGTTTTGTGACTATGTCCAGAAAATCTGTGAGATTTTTTGTTTCTAATTACTTGTAACACACGAAAGCCTGAGAACTAGCAGTGGCAAGGACCTGTTCAGAAAACGTGTTCAAGATGAATGGGGAGCAGGCAGTTATCCCAAAGCAAAGGCACCTTCTTTGGCAGTGACAGACGGTGCAGTCTGGAATGCACAGCCCTAGTCTTGAACAAAAGAAAGCTTTTTTCCTTTCAGCCTAGCAGCAGAACTGGTTTGATGAAAGCTGGGTGAAGAAGATACCTTACAGAAGGAAATGCAGTATTGTGAATTCAACCCTTATCAGACCCAAGAGACTCTACATAGGAGAGCAGCCTGAGCCAAAAATCCCTAGGAAATGAGGCTTCATTCGTTTTGCTGCTCATGCAACAACTCATTTTATTAGTTATGTTTTTTAAAATGGAAGGCCATGTGCAAAGCTAAAAACAATATCCAGCTGTCAGGCCTCAGCTCAGAGAGGAGAGGACAACACCAGAGACAGAAGTTGATCCATAGCTGGATCCTCTGGAACTGCAGCAACCACACAAACAAATGTTTTTAAAACCAAAAAGCTAAGAAGAAAAGCAAAGCAGACAAAAGGCAGAGCTGAGTGCACTCAAAGGGAGAGGCTGCTGCCCACTTACTGTTCTGCCACAGTCCAATGTTCCCCACTGCAATTTGTTGGGTTCAGAGTGGTCAGTGACTGTCCACTGGTGTGTCCTATGGCATTAATCCTGTTTCCCCGAGGCATGAGGATTGCTAATGAAATATTTCTTCCCTGTACATGATTAAGGATTGCGGTATTTTAAATGTGACCACCAGAGGTCTGTTTTCCTGTTCCTGTCCTCCCTGACACAGAGCTGCAACATCACCACATACCCATGCAACTCGTACAGGAGTTACAGGAATGGCAAATGCACCAGCTGCGAACCCTTCTGGCCCATGCCATGCCCCATCCTAGGTAAGGATCCAAGGAATGTCAATCCATCCTGAATACTGAGCTGTCTGTCATCACTGTAACATGGAGGGTGATGTTTTGCTGGAGGACTAACACAACATGGTGCTTTGCAAAAGTACTGATGTTGTTTCTACTGAGGTTTTTGAGGTCTCTCAGGCCTGCTCCTTGTAATAATCACATCATGTTATGATCTAGAACAGAAATCCACAGGATCCAGAGCTAGAAAAGCCAAAACTAGACTTGGAATCTTTGTAATAAAGTCAGAGAAACTGTGAATTAAACTAAACCCGCAGTTGCAGAGTTTGAGGGTCAGAGGCCTGTTCTTGCTAAATTAAGATTTACAAGTAAATTCCCAGGACCACAAACCCCTCTGTGCTCTAAAAGGAATGGCAAATGGGTGAACAAAGGAAATTCTGGAATTGTCTGCCCTAGCCTGGGTGTGACAGCCCAGCGTCAGGCTGGCAGCTCTGAAATGTTCATGTTAAAACACCTGACACTTCCAGAAAAAGAACTGGCAAAGCCAAGAGGATGATTTTCATTCTGCACTGCAAAATGAAATCCTTCTTGACCATGGATAACAGATGTGGAAAAAGATCAGCTTGAAGAAGGTGCTGAACAGTAACCAGGCATATTCAGTCCTAAGCCTTTGGAGTACATCAGGATGTATGTCACAGTGCTACTTGGCAGCTGGCACACAATGCACTATTTCTTAAATACTTGCTTATTTTCAGCCATTTAGTGGCTCATCTACCTGTGCAGTAATTCAGTTTCATTTTCAAACTGTCACCTGCAGGTTATTATGCCCATGAGTGGAAAAGCTATTTAACACAACAGAGCCATCCAGTGACAAGTATGTTTTTCGACACAGCGGACAAAGAGCCATTTTGCAGTAAGTGACTGAGATTTCTGAGATTATTTTTCTTTGTGCACTGCCTCCGTCAGCAGCAGCCAAGCAGAGATGGTTATTTGCTTGGTGGTGTTATAGCCAGCATTTTAGAAACTCCAGTGGCTGCTGGATGGAATTGTGTCCATTTGTGGTTTGCCATGACTTTCTTTGTCTGCCAACCTGTCCAGTGCTGGGAAAGCCAACTTGCTTTGCTGTTCAAGGAAATTGATTGAGAACTTTCAAATTAAGTATAAAAGTTCCCAAATCATGTTTCAAAGTGACACACCATTCTTTTGTAAAAATAAGAGGTGTGTGGGCCTGATGAGAGAGAAAGACAGGCTGTACAGGTGAAAAAGTTACCCAGGAGAAAAGTGAGAGGCACAGGGAGAGGAAGAGAATCCGTGGAAAAAAAGGTTTCACCAAGGTGAAAGGTTTCATCTCATCCCTGCGAATACCAACATACCAGGGCACAGGGTGGGATTATGGCCTGAGCTCCAGTGCTGGTGAGCAAGTGAATTCAGACTCACAGATAAAAGAACAGACAATTCTGCTCCATGACAGAGATGACAAATGACAGATATGACAAACAGAAATGGATGGTTCAGAGGGAGACAGAAGGAAATACAGTCTGGAAGTGAAGGGGGAAGGCAGGCAGTAAAAGGCAGTGTGCTGGAAACCATACAGAGAGACCATCCTGCGTGGATAACCCTTGCTGTAGTGCTCTCCTGACACCTCCTAGTGTTTCTGGTTGAAATCTCTGCAAAGAGAGATGGATAACAGGGAGGAGAGAGGGATTTTTGAGATAAACTGCAGGGGTTGTGTCCATCCTCTACCCCCAGCTCTGCTCTCAGACAGTGCACAGCCTGGACAGCAGAGTGACCCCACAGGTCTAACCCCACTCACTCTCTCTCCCCTCAGTCTATCACTACTTGGTGGATATTATCACATGGAACAAGGACACCAGGAGAGGCACCTTCAGCATCACACTAGTTGATGAAGCTGGGAGGAAGGCAGAATCAAAAGTTAATCCGTAAGCCTTACTGCTCTGAGCATTTCTAAGTGTTAGTGCATCCCTTGGTACAACTGCATCTGGGAGGAGGTGACACATCGTCCCCCAATTTCTTTGCTGGTACTTTCTAGTCACATGACTATGGGATTTCCTGGCCCTATGGGATTTTCCACAGCCTCCCCCAGCACACAGCCCTGATATCCAAGCCTTTTGGTTTGGGCCCTTCTCTGTCATCTTAAGGACTGAAGTGGACAATCTCAGCCAGCAACACAACTGCCCTAGGCTTCTGCTAAAACAGAAGGAAAAACATCTTTCCTTCCTCTTTCAGGGAGTGTTCTGTTGTAGTTCCCAGTACCCAAGACAGCTGGGGATTAACCTGTGCCTGAATGTGTCAAATCCAAAATCAATTAATTCCACTCAGAGAGATTAATTAATGGTGTTTATGTGACATGCAAATTCCTGATTGATCTTAACTACACTTCAGCCAAACAAACCTGCATTACTAGTTTTCCCAAGTTTCTCTAAGTGCATATTCCCTCAGGCATATCTGGTATCTGCTTGCACTGGAGCAATCAGCATCATTCCCACACCAAGGCCAGTGCAGATTTCATGCATATCTCAAGGTGACTCAGTGTGCAGGCCTGCACAGACAGCCAGGTACAAATATCACTTTGAGTCTAGTCCACTTGGGATCAAAGCAGAAGTGAAAATTCTGGTTTTGGACCAAATGGCATCCAGCCTCTGCGTCCCCACTTCCACCCCAAAAAACTGAGGGCAGAAGTAGCTGAGCAGGTTGACACCTGGAGACCTGAATCCATACCCAATTCCTGCAAATCAGAAACTAATCACAAGCTCAGGCCTCCTCCCCCAACCCTGTGTCTAATACTACAGTGACTACATTAAACCTGGTGCTGTTCCCCTGGTGACTCTGACACTCTCTCTTGTCTGCTTTACCTTTAGAGAAGCTGCCACCTTCCAGCAGTACAAAGAAATCACTTTGCTCATTGGGTTTGACCAGGATCTTGAAAATGTGGAAAGAATTTCCTTGACATTTTCCACAGGATCTGTCATTGGCCCAAAATTCAAACTCAGAATTCTCCAAATGAGGTTCCGCTCACTGACAAACCCAGAAAGGTGAGAAGATGTTTGCAAACAAACCATTTCTGTTGGTGTGAAGTAAAGGAATCTCCCAGATTCCTAGCCTGACTATGTGCAGAAGAATTAGATTTATTTTACATTTAGTAATTCTCATACACATATCTTGGGAACAAATTCCTCTTTAAAGGAATCCCATAGCTGAATACTTACTTGAACACAGAGGCTGTCTTATTGCACTGGGAACATGTACCATGTGATGTGACTGACATGGCCTGACTCCTTAACCTTTGATCAGGAAAATGACCTTTGAGAAGCTGCCCAGGCCTGAACTGTAGGATGACAGGAAATGCAGCTCTCTGGGAAGAACAGATAATTCAACTCCAAATACACATTTTATATTCCCAATCAATTTGTATGGCTAGTGAAGCAGGAAGATTAATTTACTCCTGGAATTCTAGCAAGTGGGAGCTGCTGGCTGCTTTGCCCCAAAGCCCTGACTGGTACCCACAACATCAGGAGGAACATCTCAAGACATTGCTGATGATATTTCTACCACCTCATTAACCTCTGTCTGCTCTGCTGTTCTACCTTTAAGCTTTCCACCTCTGGAGGTTGGGAGCTCTGCCTGACCTCAGCAAGCACAGAATCTCTTATGCTGACCTTATGTGCAAGGACACTATGTGGACACCACACCATGGTTTAAGTTTGGGTTAAAATAAGGCTGGAAGATCACAGGGTCAGGAGGGTGAAGACATACAGAGCTGCAGAACATGTTTCTTCGTATTTCATAAGGTCTGCTACTCTTATCCTAGCCTTGGAACAAGGAAAAGATTGTGTACACCTACTAAACAAAGTCCTGCAGTTCTTCCTTGCTGCCACTCCCTGTCTCCTGTCCCACACCTCCACAGTCACTTCCAGTCCCAGATACACATGTAGTCTTTTAAAAAGCAAGCACAAATGCCCTCATATTTAATCAGAGGATGCCATCTCTTACAGAGGAGGGGCTACTATAGGCCATAAGCACAGTTCAGGACTTTCAACACATCATTCATTCAGTCATTCATAATCAGTCATTGCCCCAGGAAGGGATGTCCTGCCCTCTCCCCTTCCCTGTTGCTCAATCCACAACACAGGGATAATGCTCTTATTCCCTCTCTTGAAAACCCAAGTATTTCTTCAGTTTTTTTGGCTGAACTAGCTTCAGATCAAGTCTGTTTGGCCCCAGGTCAGAGCAGTAGCAGAATTTCTCATGCTGGGAGAAGGGGCAGGAACAGGCAGGTGAGCTGGAAGGACCACCTTGTTTGGTGGACACAGATGTGGACTGGCTTAAAGGGAACCACAGACTCTGCAGCCAGTGCCTGTTTGTTTGCTGGACTTTTTGTGTTCCTTTTTTCCACAAGCAAAAGATAATGTAAAACAGAACATCAAAATGCTCAAGGTATCCCTGGCTTAAAGATAACCTCACCTAAGGTGGACTTGGAGGCAGTATTCTTGAGAAGATAACTTATTTTATGTAGGCCTCCAGCAGTGGGGGAGATGACAGAAAAAAGCATCATTTTTTCACTTCTGGCCGTGTTTTCACACAGACCCCAGCTGTGCCGATACGACCTGGTCCTGACTGAGAACACCCAGAAAATATTCAAGCCCATCCCATGCTGAAGCAGGATGTCCCGAGGATGTTCTGCCTGGACAGAACAGAGACATTTCTACGCCGTGCGGGGACTCACCTGGTGGGCCCCGGGCGCCTTCTGCAGGGACCAAGCAGCGGGACCCGCTCTCCATATACATATATGTATAAACGTGTATAAACGGGCTGAGGGAGCGACAATAAACCATGGCGGCACGTGGTTTTAAGGGCGGGGGGTTAAAGCGCTTGTCGGAGGCTGAGCGGGCTCGTAGCCCTCAGGAGCAGCAGAGCCCAGCACACCCCACAACTCCCTCACAGACCCCTCGGGGCCACGCCCGCCATCAAGGCCCCCACTCCGGTCCCGCCCCGCCCCGCGCCTGCGCACCCGTGGCGGGGCGCTGAGGGCGGCGGGGCTGGCCCGGGTTATCTCCGCTCGGCTCGGCCGGGTTCGGTCCGGCAGCGGCGGCCCTGAGCCGGGATGTGGCGGCGCCCGGCTGGGCTCCTGCTCGTCTTCGCAGCCGCCACGGCCGCGCTGTGGCTCCTGTCGGTGCGGCTGAGCGCGGGGCAGACGCGCAGGTGGGTGTGGGGGGCCGGAGCTGCCCGTGTGTCCCTCCTTTCCCCCGGGGCTGCCCGTGTGTCCCTCCCCTCGCAGGGCGCTGCGGTTCCCGGCGGACCTGGACGAGCTGCGGGATCTGGCCGAGGCGCTGCGGGACTACGAGCGGCAGCACCGGGGCGCAGCGCTGGCCCTGTTCTGCGGCGCGTACCTGTACAAGCAGAGCTTCGCCATCCCCGGCTCCAGCCTCCTGGTACGGGGGTGGCGGCGCGGGGCGAGGGGCCGGGGACTCACGAATCGGGCAGGAGGAGCCGGAGGGACCCGACCGGGCCCGCACCTGGGCAGGAGTAACTCTCAGTACCAGTACGGGTCGGGGTTGACCTGGAGAGCAGCTCTGCTGGGAAGGATCGGGGAGTGTTGGTGGATGATTTGCCCTGAGGGCCAGGAAGGTCAGTGGGATCCTGGAGTGCACCGGCAAGAGCGTTGCCAGCAGATCAGGGAGTGATCCTGCCCCTCTGCTCAGCCCTGGTGAGGTGCAGCTGGAGTGCCAGGTCCAGATCTGGGCTCCTCAGGAAAAGAGAGACAAGGAGGAGAAGGTCCAGCAGAGGCCACAAAGAGGAGCAGCTCTCTGATGAGAAGACTGGGAGCTGGGCCTGGTTAGTCTGGAGAATACTGAGAGGGGATCTCAAAGCATGTAAATATCTCCAAGGAGTGTCAGAGGATGGTGCCAGACTGTTCAGTGGCCCAGCAACAGGACAAGGAGCAATGGCCATAAACTAAAACACAAGAAATTTCACCTCAATATGAGTAAGAACTTATTTTCATGGAGGGTGGCAGAGCACTCTGAACAGCTGTCCAGGGAGGGCACAGAGTCTCCTTTTCTGGAGACATCCCAAACCCACCTGCTCTGAGTGACCCTGCCTTGGCAGGGCACTTGGACTGGGTAATCTCCAGAGGTCCTTTCCAACCCTAACAATTCTGTGGTTCTGCTATACACTGTGCCCCTCAGGCCTCACTGCATGTTGTCCCCACAGAATGTCCTGGCTGGAGCACTCTTCGGGCCATGGATGGGGCTGGTGCTGTGCTCAGTGCTCACATCTGTGGGAGCCACCCTCTGCTACCTGCTCTCTGCAGCTTTTGGCAAGCAGCTCATTGTCCACTTCTTCCCTGAGAAGGTGGCTCTGCTGCAAGGGAAGGTAAGAACTGGTGGTTCTGCTGACACCTGCGATGGCCCTGGGCCAGGCTGCTCTTGGGGTGACAGTGAAAACGCAGGGGATGCATCAGCCCTTCTGAGGGCACAGTCTAGGAGGCTGCTCTCTTGGAGCAAACCTGTTGGCAGAGGGGCTGCCAAGAAAATCCTGGATCTTAAGGAAAAGCAGATATGAAATAAAGGAATGTTTGGAAGCCGCTGTGCTCCAGAACTGCTTCCATCCATCCCATGCTGTGTTGTATGCTGGAGGTGGTTCTGCTCTTGACTTCCTGTTCTTTCATTCAGGTGTGATCCCATTTCCACCCCTTCAAGGAAGGGGGCTGGCTCACCATTAGACTCCCATACATACATAATATTGCTGCTCTCCCTCAATTCTGATCTAATATTATGCTGTGGGATGTTAGAAGAAAAATTCAGTCCAGTATCATGGCCATTTGAATGTTGCTGCTGTTTGAGGAGCTGGAATGATGTGGAACGTTTCTTTTGGCAGGTTGAAGAGAACAGGAGCTGCTTATTTTTCTTCTTGTTGTTCCTGAGGCTGTTCCCCATGACACCAAACTGGTTTCTGAACCTCTCGGCTCCCATTTTAAACATCCCCATGTCCCAATTCTTTCTCTCCGTCCTCATTGGTAAGGCCTGGGGACATGGCCTGAGGGGACAGTGTGACACTGCTGCTGTGGGTATCACTGAGCCAGGGAGGGCAGAGCTGGGACTCTGACCCTTGGTCTGTTTCTTTGTGCTGCTATTGAGTGTTCTGTAAACAGGTGTCTCCAGTGCTGCAAATTTTGCTTTACACTTCATTCCGTTACAAGCACAGACCCCTGTGTCTGTGTAATGGCTGTAAATTAAAACACCGAGTTCCATCTTAGTATGAGGAAGAATTTTCCATGGAAGGTGGCAGAGCATTGGAACAGCTGCCCAGGGAGGGCATGGAGTCTCCTTCTCTGGAAACGTTCCAAATTCCCCTAGACACGTTCCTGTGTCACCTGCTCTGGGTAACCCTGCCTTAGCAAAGGGGGTTGGACTGGATGATCTCTAGAGGTCCTTCCAACCATTACAATTCTGTGATTTCTGTGTCTGGCGTTGGGCATATTTGAGCTGTTTTTTCCTAGAGGGTGCTAACTGCTTTTTTCTGCTCTGATTCCCTCAGGCCTTACACCATATAATTTCATCTGTGTGCAGACAGGGGCCATTCTGTCCCAAATCACCTCTCTGGATGCCATCTTTTCCTGGGACACACTGCTCAAGCTGCTGGCTATGGCTGTGGCAGCACTGATTCCAGGAACCCTCATCAAGAGATACGGCAAGAAACACCTGAAGCTGGATGGGGACAAGCAAGCTCAGACACTCAATGGCAAAAAGAGCTTGTGATGGCTTAGGTGCCCCAGTATTGGGGTAAAAGCTGCAGGACTCTGTTCCCAGGGGTTATATTCTGCATGCTCTGTGCTACCAAGGACAGTGGCAATTTTTAATCATCCTTCTCATCTCAGAGGAGGTGTCCATTCTTATTTTTAATGAATGTTTACCTGTGCATGTACCTGCACGGAGAGAGAGATACAGGTGCTTTGTGAACACTCAGTTAGTTTGCCTGTTTCATTTAAATCGGTCTCCTATGTGCCTGAGGCTGTGGGGAATAAAAGGAGGAGTATTGGCATTCTGTGAGGAAGACAAACCAGAACCCAGCTGTGGATCACTGCAGGCAGCAGACAGGCCCTGCTCTCTCCCAGCTCCAGACAGATTTAGCATTTTTGGCCTAAAATGATGATCCATGTGCTCCTGTGAAGCTGTACAAGCACCAAGTTGAGAAAATAATGGTGTTTCAGTGTGGAGCTGTAGAAGATTCTTCTTTGATTCCCATGTTAAACCAGTACACCCTGCAGCAAAATGCTCAGGATTTGAGCTGCCTGAATCAGTCATGTCAGAACACTTGAGACTGATTCTCTGGTCTGCCAGTGGCTGCTACTCCCCATAAAGACTAAAGGGAAAAAAATGGGAATGGATGTGCCTGACTAGCAGAGATTTGTCCTTGCAAAGCACCTTGAAACCCACACATTTGCTCCTGTATAACTAGAAGGATTCCAAGTAAAGAGGTGGGCTCTGTCCCAGTTGTGGAGAACATAGGATCCCAGAATGGTTTGGGTTGGAAGGGATTCTAAAGCTCAACCTATTTCATCCCCTGGTGTGGGCAGGGATACTTCCACTATCCCAGGTTGCTCTAAGCCCCATCCAGCCTGGCCTTGGGACACTTCCAGGGATCCAGGGGTAGCCACAGCTTCTCTGAACAACTTATGCCTCCTCCCCCGAGAATGATACTTTGCTCTTGGAGTTTTGGTATTTGCTGTCCCTGAGGAGATCCACTTGGAGGATAAAGTAACCTTCCTGGTATGGAAGGGAGCTGATGGGAGACCCCAGAGCAAGGCTTCATGACATCATCCCAAAATCCATGAGAACCCATTCCCAGATCACCAGACCAGCCTGCAGCATTGAAGTACACTGGCTTTTTATTCCATGCATTGTTTGCTTTGATAGTCATTCTTGTTTCCATCACTGTACACTGGTCAATACAAAAAAAAAAATCAAGTTTGTCTCAGGAATCCACAGAGCAGGGAGGAGGGGATAAACACTACTGGACAGGGCCAAGATGAAATGAGTACTTAACACAACAGTGGGGAGGGCAACATTCAGCTCTGGGAGAAAATCTAGGCTAGTGTTCAGGAGCTGTGAGCAGCCACGAGAACTGGATCAGGGTACTCGGGATGCTGGAAAGGGAACCCACAGTTTATTCCGGCCCTGGAATGCAGTGTTACTACAAGGACTAAGCAGGCTCACCTACACCTCTCAACCCCAGACCCTGCCAGGGGAGGAAGTGTGAGGAACTGCAGCAGAGGTGCCCATACAGCGATGTAGGGACTGTGTCTGTGCGATTCCAGGAAGGCATCACTACAGAAAAACCTACATAACCCCCCCTAGAACTGACACCAACCGGGAATGTGAGGGTGCTGAGCCAGCTCTGCACACACACAGCGAGGCCATGGGACGTGTGTGCAGGGGAGGCTGGGGTGACACCTCCACGGGCTGCCCTAGTGGCATTCCTGGAGGGATGCAGCGTCTGGAGCAGCGGGTGGGAGCAGTGACACTGGACTGGAACAGTGCAATAACCTGGGGGTGTGAGAATAGGGCTAAATGTGGCAGCATGGAGGGGGCAGTTCTGCTTGCAGAACAAGCCATCATGTCCCCAGGCAAGGATAGGGAAGGATCAGCACACAGCCAGGACCAAATTTGAGATCCAAAAGGGTCTCAAAATCTCAAACACCAAAGCTCTGAGAGCCCAGTGGAGCTTCATCCCATGGTGGAGCTTACACAGAGACCACAGGTATCCAAACCTCTCTGGAATCTGTCAGGGACTAGATCACCACAGGCTGGAGGCCCTGGGGACAGTGACAGTGACCAGCCTGAGCTGGAGGCAGCTCCACATTTTTTTTTGGGGCTATTTGTGGGACTGCCCGAGGATACCAGTGCTGCCCATGGGCCTCCCAGAGCCTGCCAGGTCTAAGCAAAGTCTACCCAGGGACACAGGCCTTGGCATCCTCTGCTGGGGACGCCCACTGGCAGTTCTTCACCTCTCTACACCACGGTGTGTTATGTGCACACAGTTCTCCACTGCTAAATTCCCACACCTTGGCCTTCAGCCTCCCGAGTAACCATCTGCACCACCAAACCCCCTCCCACATCACAACAGCAAAGCTGTCTCTGCCCTGTCAGCTCCTCCTGCCACTGGCCAAGATACAAAGAACATTGGGGAGGAGAAATGAAAGGTGGGAAGAGAGAGGGAAGAAGCCCAGAAAAAGTTTCACTCCTCACAGGATTCTGCCTCTGCCCACAGCAGGGTGAGCAGGTCACTCCCTCTCCAAGAGCCTGTTTGGTCCTGCCTGGGTTATCCACTACATGGACCCACTGCCAAGGGCAACTGCCCTCCTCCCTGATGTAAATTTGGATGCTCTGGCCAGGGAATCTTGTCATGGTTATTCACTTTGTAATCAGTTCAAAAGTCCCTCACCCCCTGACCACCCTCTCCCACATTCCCACCAGTTCAGTGGCTGCTGACCATCAGCAACGTGAGCAAAAAATGCAGCTCTACCCGCATGGAACCTGACTGCAGCCATCCACCCCTCTCTGTTTTCTGCCCTGGAGACCATTAGAGGCAGCAACTCCTGACAGTCACTGAGCCCAGCTCTGCTCCCACCCCTCTGGCGAGCAGGGAGAAGGTAACATCACACACAGAGATTACAATTGTGCTAGCGGTGAAGCCAACCTTCTGATCTACAGAAATGATAATAAATAATAAAATAACATCATAACTTAAGATCTGTCTGTAGTCCAGCTACAAAAATTTAAAAATATGGGATAATTTAACTCATACAATACTGCTCTCTGTATAAGTAAGACATTTTCCTTCACTTTGCCATGAGGTTATAAATTACCACAGTTAAGTTCAAATCAATATTTTAACATAAAATGTAAACAAACAAAGCAACAGAAGTACCTGTCCATGGTCCTGCCGTTCACCTCCAGCTGGCCATGCCAGCCAGCACACTGGGAAGGGCAGAGACAGAGCTCTTGCAAGGGGACATCAACTAAGGAAGCAGGGGGGGGAAACGTGCTCTATCGTTTTGTTCTCTTTCAATATTGTTTTAGAAGAGTAGTGTTTGAAGGGAAGGCACTATGAGTTCTATCAGAAAACAAATTTTTCTCATCTTCCAATGCCTCGGCCTGTCACATACCAGTACTATCCTCACTTGCACCTGCAGAGTTTCAGCTTGTAGGAGAAACAGAGGCCTCGGGGCATACTCGAGACACAGCTGTGTCAGGATTCCCTGCACAAGGCCTGCCATGAAGGGCAGGCAGCTGCTAATGCTTCCAAGAATGTTCAGTGAATAAGGAGACAGAGCAGGGCTGATGCTTTTAGCCAGGCCAGTGATTCCCAGTCTTCCCCCTCAACACACAGCCCTCTGCTGGTTCTTGATGCTGCTGTAGGTGAGAGGCTGCTTCTCCCAGGCCAGTCTAGGCGTCTCCAGCATCCTCCCCAGAAGTGCTCAGGCTCTGCGGAATGTGCTTTCCTCGCTGTGCAAGTCCTTGCTTGGCCAGCACTGAGTTGATTGATTTCTTTGACTGACTGAAACACACAGGAGGTAAGAGGAGGAAGTAAACTGGGAAATGGCACACTGCATCTGAGAGAGGCTTCCCTGCTCAGCTGGAGGTTGACACTCCCAGAGTGAAGCAAGGATGGTAGTAAGAAGTGCTCTGATACCAATTCTCAAGAGGATGAGGTTAGAATACATTTGCAGGATCTCACAACAAAATGCTGATTAAAAAAAGAAACTAAAAATCCTTAAAATAAAACCTATCATTACATTCCTGGGGATGTATCGACTCAGAAGACCCTGGATGTTAGCACCTCAGTACCAGTTTTCTCCAGGAACATGTCCACCTTCTGATTAAAACTTACCCAGCTGGTTATGCTGAAAACACTTTGTTCACAGGTGACCCTATAGTCAGGTCTTTTTCTGCTTTTCCTCATTTGATAAGACTGAGTGGTTTAATTTTCTTGATCTGTTCTCCAATCTTCAGGGCCATGAGGCCTGGTCCCCTGTGCAAGCAGCAAGAGAATCCCCTGTGTCTGTACACAAAGCTGTCCAGGCAGGACTCCCAGGATGTTTCTCCATAGTGTGCTTGCTTTCTGAACTTTTTGTTTTTTGCAACGAGTCTGTGTGTCTATAAATACAATCCACTCTTTACAGTAAAAAGTGTTAAAATGTCAAAAAAATAAATATCCATGTTACAGTAACTAGATTATTCAATAAAATACATCCCTGCCATTCTTGATTGAAATGCTCAAAGAGAATTAATTTCATTTGGACATTTTCCAGAGATTCGGGTTATTGCAAATCACTCCTGGGGTGGGAAGGAGAAGCATCTTCTCTTCCTGTAAAGTGTGATGAAGGGGAATGAAGTGGAATCTCAGGGAAATCAAAATGCCAGTACCAGGAAGCTTTGGGGGAAATCTGTATTACCAAGTAGCAGAGCTGCAGGGCTTATTGGTCCTGACAGTGGCATCAGAACACTCCCCTTCAGAAGAGTCACAGTCTGATTCTCCAAACTGTGGTGGGTTCTGCAAGACAAAAGGAAAGGGGGAGACTTGAGCACCATTCCTGTACTGCATATCACCCACACATCCCAGTCTGTCACAGCAGCCAGGCAAAGGTCACCACCTGCAGAGGAGAGTGGCACACATGGGAGAGGGCACAGCACACAACTGTGACCAAAGGTCACTTGTCTCCCCTAAGAGAGGAGAAAGCACAGAAATACCCGGTCAGAGCACTCCCAAAAACAGGGTTATGAAAAGATCATGCAGCAGGCTCTGCCCTACACCTCCCAAACACTTGAAAGGCAGAGAAAGGAAGAAAGTCATCCTGGCTTTGTCAGCAAGGCTGCCAATGGATATGTATGAGGCAGCTTATATCCACTCCACTTCATTATGTATTTTTATCCCACTTAATGCAACTGCAAATCTGATGGCCTCCCAAGATCACACTCATCTTGACCGGCACATTATGCTCAGCTTTGTTTGTGCTACTGTCCCTCACCCACTCTTCTGCCAAGCAGGAGGAAGATTGGAGACTGCAGCAGTTGCTTTGCCATAACACACCTACCACAGCATTTTCTAGGCAGTGTTCCAACTTTGCAGCCCTGGGATTCCTTTCCATAACACTTATGTAGTTTTTTTCCACTGGGTGGAAGGACGAGGGGATAACCAACTCACCTCACAGCTGTGTTCATCTGCACAAAGTTTGCCCAGAGACATCTGAGTCTTGACCCTCCGGACAGCACACTCTTTGTCCGAAAGCCCATCTGACTGCGTGGAGATTTCAATGGGGATCTCTGGAGTCTGGGACAACATGTCCTCCAGCTTCTCAGCCAGTTCATCTTCCAGCTTGGTGGCCAGCTCATCCGGGCTGTTCGAGTGGTCACTTGTGTTCCCCTCCTCTCCATCCGACACAGAGAAGTTCTCAGAGCTGAAGGTCGAGTAGGATTGGCAGCTGCTAATGCAGCGGTGGGGTCTGCAAACAGGGAGAGAAGTTCAGTGTTCACCTTGGATGACAGTCACAGACAGCTTCCTGGGTGCTGTGTTCACTGCTCTGCTACACCAGGCCTTGTGGAGTGCCTTTCATATCCTGGAGCTACAGAATTCTACCCCTTCTGAATTATTTAGTTCAAGACCTGCATCTTTAAATTCATCTTTTCTTATTTGGTCCTTTCTGATATGTCCATATTAGCTGATCTGCCCTGGAGCATATTTTTTCTTCAACAGTGCATTTTTCTAAAGGAAGGCAAGGCTGTACTGTTGAGTTCTGCTTAGTATTTGTATTGATGACATGGATGAGGGCATTAGTAAATTTGCAGAAGACACTAAGCTGGGAGCACGTGTCGATCTGTTGGAAGGGAGGAGGGCTCTGCAGAGAGACCTGGAAGGGTTGGATGGATGGGCAGAGTCCAATAAGATGAAGTTTAGTAAGTCCTAGTGCCAAGTCTTGCATTTTGGCCACAATAACCCCCTGCAGCATTACAGGCTGGGGACAGTGTGGCTGGGCAGTGCCCAGGCAGGAAGGGACCTGGGGGTGCTGGTGACAGCTGGCTGAACGTGAGCCAGCAGCGTGCCCTGGTGACCAAAAAGGCCAACAGCCCCTGGCCTGTGTCAGGAACTGTGTGGCCAGCAGGAGCAGGAGGTCATTCTTCCCCTGTACTGGGCACTGGTGAGGCCACACCTTGAGTGCTGTGTCCAGTTCTGGCTCCTCAGTTTGGGAAGGACCTTGAGATGCTTGAGTGTGTCCAGAGGAGGCAACGAGGCTGGAGAGGGGCCTGGAACACAAGCCCTATGAGGAACAACTGAGGGAGCTGGGGTTGTTTAGCCTGGAGAAAAGGAGACTCAGAGGTGACCTCATCACTCTCTACAGCTTCCTGAAAGGTGGCTGTACTCAGGTGGGGTTTGGGCTCTCTCCAGACAGCAGCTGACAGAACCAGAGGACAAAGTCTTAAGCTGCGCCAAGGGAAATATAGGTTGGATATTAGGAAAAAGGTTTTTATGGAAAGAGTGATAAAGTACCAGAATTATCTACCCAGAGAGGTGGTGGAGTCACCATCCCTGGATGTTTAAAAAAAGAATGGACGTTGTACTCGGTGCCATGGTTTATTTGAGGTGTTAGGCCATGAGTTGGACTTGAAGATCTTAAAGGTCTCTTCCAACCCAGTGATTCTGTGAGTTCAAGCTAACCCACCCAGGTACACCTGCATTACCTGGCAGCCATCCCAAAAGCCAGGCAGGATTTAGGACCATCCACTCAAGAAATAAGCTCATAGTTACTTGACCATGCAAATGGCCTTGTGCCAGGATTCAACAGCAATGGGGCAACACATCAGGTGAGGGAACATGTCAGGAGACCCACAACTGGGCATCACATGAAACAGGCAATTTGTCCTCCTAATCTTCTAAGTTAGTAAATCACAGAGAAAACAAGATCACACAGGAACTGTGTAAGTCACATAACTCATCCAGCCCAGGATGCCTTCAACCCCAGTCAGGAAGGTATAATCTGGGAGAAGCATGAGAACAGGATATGCAGACTTTCCAAACTTCACTCTTTTTTGAGCTTTACTCTACTGGTCTTTGAGCTGGGGCAATGAAGTGGGCATTATGATTTAAGCTTCAGGTATGCTGTGGATGCACACAAAAGGAGACAATATTTTACTTCCTTCTCTGCTCCTTTGAATCAAACATTTAACCTGTTTGCCTAGTGGATCACTCCTGCACTTCAAGCAGCCTATTTCCTGAAGCTATTACACCAAGTCCATGATGTCTTTCCTGAGCACAGGACTGTAAATCCTGCTGTTCCTCAGGCTTAAGTATGAACATTCCCCCCAAGTCTTATTTTACAGGCAACACCATCAGATTTGATCTGCTGCTGTCATTTAGCTCTGCAATTTTATCTGAATTCAGCTACAAAGGTGCTGGGCTGGAGTCTTCCCCACTGCAGCAACAATTAATAAACAACACAGGGAGTAGCCCATAAAGGGTTCCCACATCCACTAAGTCTGCTCCTGGTGAAACAGATGCAGCAGCTCGTTTAGAGGCAGAATACTGTTATCAAATGTGATCAAATTGTGCTGCAAAGAGCCTGCAGCAGGAAAGCTTGCTAGAGAAAACATCTCAGAATGGGCTGGAACAGAAAGCGGACATGAGGGATCAGCTGAGGGTGGATGGGACACATCAAATGGGATTCTGTTCCTTTGCCAGCACCTTCACCAGTTTCAATGCTGGTGTGCAGCTGCTGTGAGAGTTCTCCTCAGTTTTGTCCCATCAAAGAGAGATTAGAGTGAATTCACCTTTTACCTTTGTCTACGAGGAAACTCCACTTCACTGTCAACTTCGCCCTCCTCCTCTTCCGATGACTCATCCCCACTCTGGCAGAAAACAAGGACAAAAAGGGGGTCACATTTGGAGACGTTCAAACATGGCTGACCCTTGGTCCTCCAGCACTGCAAAACAGAATCTACAGGCTGCAAGAATCTAGACCAGAAAACATCCTGTGTGTCAGGAATGATGACTCAGACAATATCTCCCAGGGGGCTGTTCCAGGCAGCCTCAAGGCTGCTATTCCCAAATCTGGAGTGACTGACTGGGAAATAACACAGGAGTAGTTTCAGTACTGGAGTATTTCAGCAGAAATGGAGTACAGAACGTTCCAGATTCTCACTGAAGCATATCAAGCAATTAGTATCACATGGAAACCCACATAAATTATTGAGCTGATTTGGCATTCCTGGCTTTACCCTCTTCTACCACAGCCCATCAAGAGAGCAGGATGGAGGATGACATAGTCTTTGCCAATGGGTTTCACCAGCCAAGAGAACTCGGGATATGTTTCACACCTCAGTGAGCACAGAGCCTTTTAATCTCCTTCTTCTATCCAAATCTACCCCCATACTGTTGTTTTTCTACAGCCTCCTTCTATCCTATCCAACCTGTCAGCCCCTCAATCAGATGAAGCCTTTATCTTATCCCATCCCCTTGTCTTACAAGGTCCTACTGCCATCATGCTGGAGCCAAAACATACTCTTGGCCTAGTAATTATGCTATTTTTCTTGACTTTTCCAGCCAGGCCCAGTTTTCCTGCTCTTGGAACTCAGACTGGTTCTTACTTCTCTCACCAACTGGATAGAAGCAGGACGAACAAAGAGCTGCTTCTGTACAATTGTGCCATAACCTCCTTTTCACTCTTGCAAAATCTTCACAAAATACAGAACTTTCAGTGACTTTCAGTGTAGGGGAACAATTTCTGGCAAGTGCAGCAAAAGGGATGTCCTCAATACCATGGAAAATGTTGAATTTTTGCCCTGAGACACAGCAGCACCAAAGATTCTCAAAGCAACTCTCATGTGATATTACAGAACAATTTAAAGAATACATTTATCTCTTCCTCTGGAAAAAGGCTTGAAAGCATTTTGAGACTGTTTCAATGTCAAAATTTCAGCAGAACAACTTACAACTCAAACCAATGGGCGAAACTGCACACAACAGAACTGCACGTAACAGGCCCTACCAAAACCACATCTTCAAACCTCAGCGCTCTGTCCTCACCTTTTGGAGGGATCTTGCTTTGCAGGGCAGCCCTGAGGAAGCCAAGTGCTGGGGAGTGCCCAGAGCAGACGCCACTGTGCCCTGCTCCTCCAGCTTCTCCATGAACTGCGCGCTCTCGTAGAGGGACGTGGATGCTGGGGACTGGGGGCAGCTCCCCCCTGGTTCAACAGACGCCATCTGTGCCTGGCCAGTGTCCTCATCCCTGCACTGCAGGCAGGGGTCGTAGGCATCGGCCTGGCAGCACTCCCAGCGCTCGGCCGTGCTGTCCTTGCTGGCCAGGCCGCGGCGGCAGTCGGCCTCCATGGCGGTGGAGATGAGGTCGGGGCTGGAGCCAGACATGCGGCGCTGGGCGTGGTTGCTGAGGGGGCTGCGCAGCGCGGCCGCGGGACCGAAGTACCGCAGGTTGTTGGCGCAGGTGGCGATGTCCTGCCCGTGGGCGTGCAGCCGCGAGTGCTGCCCGTGGGGACCGTGCCCGGGCTGCTGTGGCGCTGCGGGGGCGTGGGGAGGGTGGGGAGGGCCAGGCTGGGGGGCATCGTCTTGCGCTGGCTGGTTTTTCAAGATCCCTGCAAATTCGTTGTAGCTGCCTTTGCTGTTCCCTCGGCGGTGCCGGGGCTTGCTGCGGTACCGGCTTTTGCCACTCAGGGTTGACATCTTAGGACTTCCTGAGACTGGGGAGCCATTGGATGCTGCTTCTGTGCTGGGTATGCCCTCTGACTTCAGTAGATCTGGTCTGGGAGACAGGGAGAAGATGTTACATGTTAAGCCACAAACAAAAAAGTGACACCAACTCAGACCCGGGATGAAGAGGCAGCTAGAGCCAAAAGTACACTCTTGCTTCCTAAAATCTACAGGCTGCCCCTCCTATTCAGCTGCTTGATTCCTGCATTTTGGTCCCTGTGATTCTCTCCACTCAGTGTCCTTTCCATTCCCTGCTCTACACTCCCGTCTTGCTGTTTTTTCCAATAGCTGTCACACGCTCTCCATTTCCACTTGTATTTTGATGTTCTCTCCCAAAATAGCTCCTTCCCAGGACCTTGGGGGTAGAGCATGGCTCTCACTCTGCGCATGTACTGCACCACATAATGGTGGTGATCAGACTGCTCATTTAAGAGCCACGTGGGGATATTAATCCAGAAGTGATTATTCACTGGTAATCAGGACTAACTCCTGGAAATCCCCAAAAATGTAAAGAATAAGACAACTCCTCTAGAAAAAAATAATCTCCCTAACTGAAAGTCATGCAGAAGAGAAATAACTGAAAGGACAGCATGAATTCCCAAGTCTTAAATCCCAAATTAATTCCTCAACAATGAATCCATCCTTCCTGAGGCCTGCCTGATTTCCACAATCCCTTGCCCTGTTTATTCCCATCCAAGTCAAGGATGATTTTGGAAAGTTAGGAATTTGAGAAAACACAAGAGATACCTCCTGTTTAAGCACCATCATCCGCTCAAAAATCACATAGACCAACAATTCATTCATTCAAGCAACACATCCTCTGATTCTGTGGTTCCAGAGAGCTACCCAGATGGTAGGGATGGCAGAATTTATCCCTTTCACCTTAAGACAATTGAACAATTGTGGTTTTGAGGATCAGACCGGGCTCAGGTGTAAAATCCCTTTGTCCCACCCTGCATTTCATCAGACTCAAAGGGAAGGAACTGCCCAGTGGGGATCTACCACTGGCTCTGGCACAGTACTGGGTTGTCACTTCTCACCGTTTGGTCTGGCTGCCTGGTTTATGGGAGACCCCTTTCCTCTTCATCAGCTTCTCCACTGTATTGGGATGAATTATTGGTCTGACTGGGTGACGTTTGTAAGTCCCGGGGTATTTCTTTTCCACTGCTTGCTCCCTCCTGAAACATCAGGGGAACAAAAAACAAAAAACCACATCAGTTGTGTCTCTCTCCACCTGCTGCTCCCACTGGACAGGAACTGGCTCCATAGGGAACATTCTCCATGGCCAATTGCTCTGCTAGTAAAGGACACAGACACTTTTAAATTCCTTCTGCAGGCATCATGCAGCAGGGACAGAGCCCTGGCACACAGTCCAGGAGCAGCAATGCCGTTCCCTTCACACATGGGCCAAAAGATGCCAGCACCAAATGGGAAGGTGCCTTTCTCCAAGTCAGTAACCACTGACAGTGATCTGCAGGAATTCACTCCAAAGTGACCTCTCCCTGCTTACCAGCAATTCCCTAACCATTGTAGTTTGTCAGGAACACTAAATCTACAAGTGCCACTATCCAGTTTAGAAATGGAGCACTCTTTGTGCTCTGGTGTGTGCACACACATCCCCATTCCCAGACACGTACTTGATAAGCTCCTTCTCCCGCACCTCCAGCTGCAGCATGATAGCACTGAGCTCCATGTACAGGTTATTGGCTCGCTCCAGCTTCCTCTCATAGTGCTCACGGATATCTAATGCATGTCTGAAAGGCAGAAAAGGCTTTATTCCAGCCTGACTTCCATGGACCAAGAGAAGAGAATGAGGAAAAGTACAGGTGCTTTAGGAAAAGGCCTTTTAAAAGTCAAATTTGCCAGCTGTACTGCACTGAATCCCAGATACAGCTAACAGTGAATGATGATTGATTAACAGCCTGACACAGCAATAAATCATGGTATGGTTTAGAAAGTGTTTAACAGCCTTGAAAGAGTGGCAATGCTTCTCCCTAGAAGAGCTGAAAATGCCTCTCACGCACCCAGGAGTCCTCTGGCCAAGCCCTGATCAGCCTGTTTGCACAGAGAAGGGGCTAAACAAGCCTCTGCAGAAACAGGAAAGTCATATGTCTGTATTTCATCCACAGTGGAGTGTCCCCACAGCTCCAGTACAGCTAAAAGATATGGCCATCCACAGCTCCCTAGGGACAGGGAACACTGAACAGCCGCTGCATCAAATTATCCAGCCAAGGGCCCCTTTGGCTCTTCAGGTTTGACATAGAACTGCTTTTTAGAGTTTCATGTTTCTCTGTCAACTACATTTGCAAATTTGTATCACCAGAGGAAACACTTTCCCTTCTTCAAATAAACCTTCTGCTTTCATTTTTAAATTGGTCTAATGTTCAAAATGTGTTTCATATGAAGCATGAAGTTCATATGAAGTATGTTCACTTCTCTGGAACAACTAACCCAAAGAAAGTATCAGGGCAGAAGAAGCTCACAGCCAACCTCAGGATGGATTTCCCACTGAGATGGATATATTTGCTTCAGTGCTGTTATCACAAACACCAATTCTCAGGCAGAAATATTCCCAGGGAAACACACAAGCCTTTGCCACCTTGTCTGGAGCAAACTGCTGAGATTGCTCAAGAACAGTGACAGTTCCCCTGCTTCTCTACAGCTTCCCAACAGCTGAGCAGTGCTCATGGCCTAGGCCATGCCTATGGGAATTTTGGCTTCTGGGCTCACAAAGAATTTAGGCTCCCCAAATTTATACCACCAGGAATACTGGGTCCTGCTTTGCGAACCTCAGTACAAGAGGAGAATAAAGAGTCAGAGGCTGGAGCAGGAGGCCCTGTGAGGACAAGCTGAGTGCTCATTTAGCTGGGGAGGGAGGGCTGGATGGGAAAAGCAAACAGTAAATACAAAAGACTGTGAACAGACCTCAGCTCTTCTCTTCGACGGCGAATCAATTCTTCATCTAGCCGGTGGATACAAGTTCCTTCACTTTTAATTTTCTCAAAATGTTTCTTCACTTCTTCTCTCCATTCAGCCTAGGAAAGCAATTTACTTTTAGCTGTTTACAAAGAATTGGAATCTGTAGGTGCACCACAGAAAAACTCTTGGGCAATGTTATTCATATCTGCAGAAAATTACAGCTTTGGGTTGAGAACGTATTTTTGTTAGCTGAATTATTTTCGGTAACAACAACACATTTAGTGCCAGCATTTTCAAACGACATTTGCAATTCAGTGCCCCAAACAGAGAATTTAAAACATATCTGCATTTTCTAAGAAATATTGTTTCCAAATACCTAGAGTTCTTCTTGTCCTAAGAGAACATTTTCTTTGCTTTTGGCGGTAAAAATAAGTAGAAAGGCTCATGATTTTGAAAGATCCATAAGGATGCCTGTCTAAAGTGATACTCTATTTGCCCCTTGAAGCCCGGGCTCCTGCAGCAGGTCTCAGCTTGGGAAAGTTTGGGTAAAACACTTTCAAAGACATCCATCAGGTTGCTCCTCCCAAAGAATCAAACTGAAATCTTGAATCCAGACTTTCTCTGCTTAATGCACCCTTCAAAATCAGATTCTTGGAGCTAATTCCAGCACTCACAGGCTACAGCCTTTCCCCAGTTACCTGGGATTTGAAGTAGGTTTCCTGAGGAGTAGCCAGCACATCAGCAGAGGCTATGTCCAGGTGCATCAGTGTCTGCCGGAAGGACGGACGGTTCCGGGGTTTGCTCTGCCTGAAACAAAACAGAAACAGCCAGGGATGAGGGGAGGGATGGGTACTGCCAGCCTCTCCTGCCCTTCTGGGGTGGAGGATGGGCACTGTCAGCCTCTCCTGCCCTTCTGAAAGAGTTTCACTAGATTTTATTCTCTGAATCAAGCAGCCGACAGGTTAGAGCAAAGCAGCTTTTCTGGTTTTCTCTTTTGCTGAATATAATTTAATTGTGATAAAGATGGTTTGTGATGACCCATTCTGAAGAAACAAAAGAGGTGCAAAGTGTTTAAGACCAGAAAATGTGACTACAGAGTGAAAGATAGGAACAGCTTCAGTTTATATCCTAACTTGCTCATCAAGAAGAAGCATACTTTGGTTTGTTGTCCCATCAATTTCCAAATTTTGTAATGGGAAGACTTGATCTAGTAGAAATGAAAACTTATATTCAGAGTGCTTCTAAGCACTAGAAGTCTGTGAGTTGTCACACAGCATGTGCCTGAGTACTGCAATGCACTCAACAGCCCTAAAAATCATGGAAAAGTACAAAAACGTTTGGATTTTTGAGAAAAAGGACCAGCACTTGAGTTTCAGGATTGAATCCACCTTGCACAGGGCAAGAGCAGCTTCTTGAGCCTCCTCTCCCTTGCCAACCACCTCCTTCCACTAGGTGGGGATACAAGTGTTTGTAGGTACTCTCTTGTACCGAGCTGCACAAGCTGCCACAGCCCAGAGTAAACAGCCCCTGGGAAATGCTCTGGCCTGTTGTCCCCTCTGTGCCAGGGGAAGGATGGCTGGTAAAACCCACAGAGTGGGAAAATGCTGAAAGACCCTTTACACTGTGTCAAGATGTAATTACAAAGACAAAGCATCAATGTGAAACCCAGGACAAAGAATTTCAACTCTAATCTAGTGCATGGAAGAAACTGAAAGCATTTTCCATATCTGAACCTGGAAAATCTGTGCTCCAGACAGAAAGCTCATTTTTCTCTTTGTCCAGTCCAAAAGCCAGTTGCTTACAAGGGGTTTTCTGAGTGAAAAAAAATCAGTTCCCTTCACTCTGGATGTGGTCTCAAGGAATTTTACTCCTACTTTCCTCCCAGAACTTTTTCTCTTCCCAGAGCCATCTTTCATCCTCTACTTTGCTACAGCAAACCAACACCCTCTGTGAAGGCTCCTGAAGATGTCCCGGGGTCCAGGCCTGCTGCCACAAGGAAGCAGAATCCAAAATGTTAAAACTATTGCTCTCAGGACAAGTGTGAGAGTACCTAAGAGCCCTCTGCTCTGGGCTCCATATTCCCACCCTGAACTTCACAGGTTTTGCTGGGAGCCAGCCCTAGGTGTGTGCTGTTTCGGGCTCAGGCTCTTACCAGGTTTGCTTCATGAGGATTTTGAAGCCATCTGGGCAGGTGGAAGGGACAGGAAGGTGGAGGCTGTTACTGCCCACTCCCCAAATGATGGCTGAAGAGTCCACGTCCTTGTAAGGAATCTCTCCCGTGAGCAGCTCCCACAAAACCACTCCAAATGACCTGATGAAGAAATAAACCAGGATAAATTGAGTTCACACAGAAGCTGTTAAGAGCAACGACTGGAGCTAGAAAAACCAGTTTGTTGGGCAAAACAGGGAAATAGGAATGTCTGGACCAAAACTGCAAGTAGGTACAACAGTGATTTTTAACACACTAGGTAACTCTGCTCCAGCACTGGGCTGAGCACAAAACCACACTGGTTTTCACCCACCCTTTCCTGCTTCCTGGTGAGATTTTAAAGATCCTGAAAGCACATTTTCAGTACAGATTAAGTCTTGCTCCTGTTAAATTAAAAGACTCCAAAGTCTACTCTCAGAAAGACTTTGGACTGTTCTTGTGGTAAGAACAGATGATTGACTACTGCATAGACCGACAAGTGTCTTACAGAGACAACACATCAAAAGTTTTGTGGCTTTTTTATATTCCATTGAACTGGTTTTGTTTTCTTTTCCCTAACCAAAGGTTCCCTCTGCTGTTACCTGTAGTCCCAGGTAAGAGGTTCAAGGTTTGAGACTCAGCACTACTACTACTGCAATGCAGAAATTAGGAAACAAATGCTACTTGCATAACTGCCAGTACCAAAAGCACTGTGGAAACCCAGGATGGAGGGAATATTTCTCTCCCTGTCCTGAGGACTCCTGACACTCAGGAAAGCTCCTTTCAACCTCTGTCCATGGAGAAACTTCCAAAGCTCTCTGAGGAGTTGGAAACAACTCAAGTGTGAATTGGATAGTAGTGTAGTTGGTAGTTATTGCTTAGTGAAAAATGTATACTTTAGGGTTTATATACTATGGGTGTAAGTGAGGGTTCAAGATGGAGGATTGTGAGTGTTGCCTCAGTTTCCCTTCTTCTCCTTCCCTCACTCCATTTTCTGTAGTGCTGAGAGCACAATCTCATTGGGTAGAGTTTGTGCAGTGCCATGTTATGTGAATAGATTGATAACCAGTTATTGGTAGAAAAGTAATAACAATAAACATTTAGAATAGGTAGTGTTAAATAATTGGATTGTTTTGTATCTAAGGGGACATTTTGTCTCCTTGAGGGCAGAATCACCTCGTGTTTGTAAGAGAGCAGAGCCTGTGCCATCCATGGCTCAGAACTCATGATAAGAGATAATAAACAATCCGGTAAGACTGAAAAGAAGTTCCTCTGCTTCATTCATAAAACAAAAAAAGAAGAACAGCTCAGGGGGTTGGCCTACTTAGGCCACCCTACATGTTGGGAATAGCCTGACAAAGCACATGAGGTCTCATCTGATATTCTTTTTGTTCTGAAGAAAGGAAGGATAAAGCAAAAAAAAATTAATTAAGAGAACTCAGTCAGGGAAAGAACCTCCTACAAGAACAGAAAGATGTAGGTAAGAAAACCCATTTTGCTTTTCTTCCTTAGTGAAGTTACCAGAAAGAACCAGAACCCTCATTTTTAACAGAAAACATCTGTTTTGTATACAATCATCACCCAACAAAACACCAAAGAAACACCAAACCAGTCAGTACAGAGGTAAAATGCTGCTGAGAACCACCACCACTGTTACTGCACATCAACAACTGAGCTGTGATACAGGTGAGTCACAACCATCTCTGTTTCCAAGCCAGATATGACACCTTATTCCATGGTCCCATTCCTCTGGGGGACACTGACCCTGCCAAGCTGGAGACTACAGCCAGGTAAAAAGTGAGAAGGGTGTGTCTGGCTGGTAGCAATATCCAGTGTTTCTATTATGTACAGAAGAATTTCTAAGGCACAAACTATCAAGTCTGAACAACCATCAGTCAGGAAAAAACTTCATGCAAAAAAACACTGCACTTCAAAAGCCCATTGGCTTCAAGTCACGTGTAAAAAAAAAAGCAACAAACAAGCAGAATTTGAATATTTCTTGCTCCAAAATCCTTTTTTGTGGGCTGCAGGAAAGCAGGCATCTAGGAGGTTGGAAAACTAACACAGAAAGCTCATCTGGTTTCATATTTGTTATGACTAAGAACCGACAAAGGATTTCCAAGACTCCTGATAAGATTATAGATTTATTTTTCTGCATGCTGTTAGAGATGAGAGAGAGCAGACATATAAGCAGCTCAGGAACTGTTCTCATTTGTTGGCAGCATTCATGAACATCTTTTTAATTATCTGGAAGGAGCAATGGATGGCAAGGGAGAGTCTAAGCAACCACCACTATTGTGAACTCCAGAGGAACTAGAACCAAAGAGCAGAGTCTCCAAGTCACTGAGGGAAGGAGCAAAGGTTTTATTGGATAGGATGTCCTATGAAATATTCCTGAACATAAACCACTCTAAAGGACAGAAAGCCAAGGGTGGAAGTCCATGATTCAAAGGGAGGGGTTCAGCAGACAAATGCTCAGTAGTTCTCCTTCCAGAACAACCCAAGTGTTCCTCCCAGAGGAGCTTGCTGTGCTGTGACCTGGACATCCAAAATAAACACACAGGACACTGTGGGCACAAGAGCAGCTGCACACCATAGGTAACACCACCTTCCCTGCAGGAAATCTTGCCCTTCAGGTCAAGCCCAGGCCCAAGCCAGAACTCCAGCAGCAGCTCCTGACTCTGCTGCACCCTGGACCACCTGCAGGCTTTGTCCAGCAGCTCCCTGCCCTGCCAGGGAAGGGACAGCATCTGAAGCAGAAAAACCACAGGAAGCAAAATCTCTCCTGGCTGTAAAGCAGGGAGAAGGGCATTTGTCCCGGCTGCTGACATTGAATATGCAGAAATAATGAGGCAGAAAGAGAGATGAAGCTCCTTTGTAGGCTCTGAAACCTGTGGAGAGGCTTCCCAAAGGAACTCCAAGGCCAAGCCCTCTCAAGCATTTTTAATGGCACAGAGACTGAACCATTCCTTGTGTTCCTTTGGACACAGAGCATGTTCCACATTGATGCAAACAGGTTCTAAAACTCTTACAACCTGTCCTGGATTCCTCCCTCTTGGATCTGGGGCTGGATTCACTGGACTGTAATCCTGGGGCTGTCCATGCAACAACCAGCCTGGTGTGCAGGAAGCATAAGGGGGTGGGGAGCAAGGCAGGAGCCTTCCCACAGCTCCGGCATGGCCCTGAAGAGGGCCTGAAGCAATGGAAAACCACCCTGGCTGTGGAGGCTCTGGAGGGGGCCCTGAGCACAGCACTGGGAAAAAGCTCTCAGCTGCATAATGACACAGGGAAGAATTTCTGCATTTGCTTCCTGCCAGGCACACATGACTGTCTGCACTGAGCCTGAGCTGGAACCTGCAGGTCAGCACTCAGCCAGCACAACCTGTGTCATTTCCCTTTCCATCAGAACCCACCAAAGCTCAGGGCACAAGGCAGAAGGAGAGAGGAACAGCCCACCACAGAGCAAACCATGCTCAGGCACAGGATGAGGAAAGGACATGGGAAGTGCTGGGTAACCAAGGGGCTGAGCAGAAGGTGAAGGTACTTGCCCATGAACACAACTCACCAGATGTCCACCTTCTCAGAGACTGGCTCGTTCCGTATCACCTCCGGGGCCATCCACGCCACCGTCCCCGCAAAGGACATTTTGGTACTTTTATCACTGAGCTCTTTAGATGTACCAAAATCTGAAATCTTCACTGCATCTGTGTGTGTAACCAAAACACTGGAGAAGGGAAAAAAAAGAAGTCAGCATTTTGTGATTTTTCTTGCACCACAACAGCCACTGGAGTAATCCCTTCTTAACCTGTTGATGAAGCCACACTGCTCACAAGTGCAGTACAAAAGAAAAGCTTTTGTATTTCCGCCAATAAAAGCTCTCACTCTCTTTTGGGTGGTTGTGTTTTGTGCCTTAAATGCATTTCTTAATGCTACGAGTCAAAAATCAATGCCAATAAAACTGAAAATTAACAAGTAACTAAGGATCCAGAGGGAAAGCTGTACCTTAAACTGTGCTGTAAATCATCTAAAAGCATTATCTTAATGCACTGTCACAGACTAAAGAAGTAATAAACATCTAGGGGATAAGAATATAAAGAACCCAGAACATTTTAGTCAGAAAGCAACGGAGAAATGAGGAAGACACACTCTAGAAAACCAGGAAAATAACAGGAGAATAAGAAGGAAAAATAAAAAGGCAGGAGGCAACAGAATATCCCACTTTCCAAAAAGGCCAGACATTGTCAAATCATTAAATATTTCCTGACTGCTAGTTATCATGGAAGATACCAGTCAAATTTTCACTTTTAAGTGCCAACAAGCTGCAATAGTTTCATTAGTTTTGAGTCAATATGGGGGGAAAAATAGTAGAGCCTTTTGACCAAACTTTAAATTATTTCTCAAGAAAAGTTAAAAACAGCCCCAACTGGGGGATGTTTAAGCATCTGAGACTCATTTTGATGACCTGAAGAACCACAGCTGGGTGATGTTTAACTTTGGTGACTTGAGGAACCCAAACTAAGGGATGTTTAAGCAGCTGAGACTCACTTTGGTGACTTGAGGTCCCGGTGGATGATTTTGTGCAGGTGCAGGTAGTTCATGCCACTGGCAATCCCCGTGGACCAGTCCACCAGCAGGCGTGGGGTGACCTTCCTGCCAGCCCGCAGGACCTCGTAGAGCTGCCCATGGGCACAGTATTCCATGATGATGCAGTAGCACGGGGCCTGTGTGCAAACTCCCCTGCCGAAGAGAACACACGGTGAGGAGCAGCAGACAGACAACTGCACAGGAAGGGTGACCCCTACTTTGTCCTAGACACAGCTTAGCTCCTGGATTGAAAAAACCTTCCCAGAGAACTTGAGCGAACGGCTCTTGCCCAGACAAAGCTGACAAGGGTCACAACCTACTTGAAGGCGATAATGTTGGGATGCTTCAGCTTCCGCAGGTGCTTGATGTCCGTCTCATTCTGATCCCTCACTTTCTTGATGGCCACCTCCTCTGCACGGAATTTCCCCAGGAAGACAGCTCCCTGTGCCCCGCTGCCCAGCCACTGCAGCTCTGAGATCTCCTCAAATGGCACCTCCCACGTGTCTGAGCACAGGCAAAAAAATGGGATAACAGAAAAGGTCAAGACCATGAAAACTGAGCACACCCGCCACCTCCTGCACCACAGGTCGGCTCTTCTGGAGGGAGTAGGTGACATCTTCTCCTGGCACAGCTGAGGCACACATCACACGTGCTCAGCCCCAACAACCCTTTCAGCCACGCCAGCGACCTTCAGCCTGCTCATTCCCATCCTTCCAGCTGCTTTTTCACCACCCTGCTAACCACTTGTGTGAGCCACTCCAGCTTGGCAGGCAGAAATTTACCATACCAGGTACCCTGGACTGGCAATTTTGGGAGGAGGTCTTCTACCCCAACACTGAAAAAAGTGCATTACTCCATTGAAAAGTACAGATCAGAAGAAACATTTAACATTCACAAGTGATATAAAAAAATATTGAGGGTCTTTTTCACTCCCTGAAATAAACAAAAATAGGAAATAAAAGTCAGAGGCAGCAGGCTGTAAAACACAGAGCAGCAATCACCAAGATAGCCAACACAAAGCACAACCACAGCAGCAGGCACAGAAATAGGTCCTTCCCATACCAACATTGCGTATACCAATGTCAGACAGGCAAAACAACCTTAAGCACTTCTTCCTCTTCAGTGCCCACACACATTTGTAGGGATAATGCTGGAGTGGTACAGTGTCACTGTATAAAATTCTTCAAGAGAGCTGCACCCATCAGAACAGAAAGCCCTGCTCCCTGTCAGCCACCTTGAAAATATATTAAATCTCACAAACAGCAAGATACAAGGCAGGCAATTGTTTATTTACTGTAATTCAATAAAGATCTAAGTTCAATAAATTATTTAGCTGAAAACCCAACAAGTAACCCACTGATTTCTGCAATAAAAGGAAGTCACACCTCTACAGATCTGTTTCAGATGACCACCCTCCTCTTATCCAGACTCGGAGCCTTTGGGATGTTCCCAGAGCTGCAGCTGGTATTATGCTAGACACTGTTATCACCGAAGAAAAACTTGTATATCCCAACTGTCTGTGGGCTGATCCCACTTCCAAGCTTTCCCCAGGATCATTCCTGTGACAGGCAGGCAGTGGCTGCTCTCTCCTGTTGAGCAAACACTCCCCTGGCACAGCCATGGAAAAGCAGTTCTCTCCCAGAGCCAGACCCCAGAGCTCCTTCTGCTCACTCAACTAAAACCAAAAAATTGTTCATCCACAGCAGAAATTCCCTCTGCCTTGGAAGGGCAGAATTCAACCTCCAGGCACATGTTCCTTCCCAGACACAAGGCTGTTTTCCATACTCATGGATCTACTCACAGCTCTGAACATAAACTGGCATTTAAGACGTTGGACATTAAAACTCTAAAGGATTTTAAATAAAGAAAATAATTTGATAATTAATAAAATCCATTCATTCATTCATAATTAAATCAAGAATATCTGTATTTCTATTTAATTCACAAATGCATCACTTCTGAAAGGAGGTGGCAACTAGAGGTGATTTTTGTGCATGTTGATGAACAGTATTTTTATAAGGGCAACATAGAATTCTGTTGTACTGAAATAGCTGTTTCTTTCATAGAATCATGGAATGGACTCAGGTGGAAGGGATCTAAAAGCTCATCCACTCTCACTCCCTGCCATGGACAGGGACAACTTCCACTATCCCAGGCTGCTCCAAGCCCTGTCCAGCCTGGCCTTGGACACTGCCAGGGATCCAGGGGCAGCCACAGCTGCTCTGAGCAACCTGTACCAGGGCATCCCCAACCTCACAGGGAAGAATCTCTCCCCAGTATCCCACCTATCCCTGCCCTCTGGCAGTGAGAAGCCACTCCCCATTGTCAAAAGTCTCTTTCCATCCTCACCTGTGGGAAGTGTCTTTCCTGTACAGGACACAGAACACTGACATTCATTTCCATGACACATCTACCGTTTGTGAGCAGTAATGGATAACTGTATCACCTTGGAACCCTAGTTTGCTCTTAATATTCCCTATGAGGTAATATTACCTTTCTCTAATATTCCCTCTGCAATGGCAAAGGCTGAGTGAGGCTGTCAACAAAGTAAGCAAAAGTTCATGTGGTTCTTTCTGCAAAGTCATCTCATGTTTATTTTGGAGCACAGATGCTCTCCCATACCCCATTTGCATCCTGATTGTCAGGGGCACAATTCAGGAAAGAGGTTTCAGTGCAGCGACAGTGAAATATCCCACATATTTGGGAATATCTAGAAGAACAAAACCAAACCAAAGACTCTTCTGGGCCTTAAGAAACCAGTGGGACACTTCCCCTAAATAAATTAAAGTGTAACAGCAGCAGGAATTGCGCAAGAACTTGCATTTCTGAGGTGATTAAGAATCATTTGAGTAGAATGATGAGAATCTATTTCCCATGGGGAAGAAACACAGGAGCAGCCTGAGCCATTCAACCAATCTATTTGGAGGAAGTTCTTCCCAGCACTGGCTGCTCTCCAGCACTGCCACTGTGACAAGAAGCATCTCCAGTTTACACAGCCAACACAAGCACCCTCCAACAGGCACCTTGATCTTCAGGTACACACAGAAACTCCCACAATAATGGTAAACACACAACTTGTGAAAGGGAAGGTGAAAGCAGCTCCTGGAGACACAGCTTCTTAATCCAAAGCAAATGGCAGGGAAGTTTAATGAGTCTCTAGGAAACACAAATGAGTCTTGCTTTAAAGCGCTGGAGCCCCACAATCCCAATTAAACAACTGGTAGATGCAAGTTAAAGAACTGAGTGTGTCTCCCTGAAAGCACTCACCAAAAGCCTTTAGAAATCAGGATAAACAATTGGAAAATCATAGGAGGGAGGGATTTTATGGGTCAAACCCCAAGTACTTAAACCTCAGATAATCAGCTGGCACTGAGCAATACATAAGCAAATATTCCGTGCAGGAATGACTCCTCACCAGGCAGTAATCGGCATCACTTGATCAACCAGCACAGAGCCTGCAGCAGCTCCCAGCTGACCAATGCTCTGCCTAGCCTGTGTCCTGCAGGGAAGAACATGCACACCCCTCTTGTTGACCATTCAGGTGTCAGGAAGTACACTCAAGCAATAATTTCAACAAGAAGATGATGCAGAATCATGTAAAAGCTGTTCTTATCTTTTCCCTCTTCCACCAACTCACGAGCCAAAGCTTCACAGGCAATATGGGCTCAAGGACGTGAAACCTATTTGTCTTTTACTAGTTGCAACCACAACACCACCATCAAGTTCCAAAGGATGGACCTACAAGACAGCCAAAGCAGGTCGGCAGGGATACCAGGGAACAGCAAAAAGTACCACGAAGCACCTGCAGGCAACATAAAATGGTTCGGGTGGGAAGAGATCTTAAAGCCCATCCCCTTCCACACCCTGACACAGGCAGGGACACCTTCCACTATCCCACGTTGCTCCAAATCCCATCCAGCCTGGTCTAGGACACTTTCAGGGATCCAGGGGAAGCCACAGCTTCTCTGGGCACCCCGTGCCAGGGTCTCAGCACCCTCATAGGGAAGGATTTCTTCCTAATCTAATCTTAATCTCTCTTCTATTAGTTTGAAACTATTCCCCCACGCCCTATTACTAGCTCCCCACATAAAAAGTTGTTCTCCCTCTTTTTTATAAGCCCTCTTTAAGTACTCGAAGGCCATATGGCTGCAGACCCAAACTGGACTCCTACCCCTGCTGTTTATTCAGCCCAATACGAGGGATTACTCCTGGATGAGGCTTTAAGTAGTTGTCTGATAAAGAAGGGGGAAAAAAATCGTCTGCACAGATCCATGGTACCAGCCCAAAGCTGGAAAGCAGCTCCCAGGGAAATGAAAAGCCACTACAATCTTCTCCCTGCTGCTGAAAGAGCCACAGACATTTCCTCAGCCACACAGCACTTGCACAAACACAATCCATGCATCCTCTGTACTCTTGCTCAAATACAGCAAAAATAAAAATAATCACATACATCAGTTACTGAACTGCTGGCTTGTATGTAGCTGATGAAATGCACACAAAGATTTTCTGGTGGCAAGAAGCAAGAATGAGATCATCTGAAAAAGAGAACATGAATATTCTCACAAAATCCTTGAGTTTAAGCACAGAAGCAGTTTGAAGAGGTTTATCCATGGGTAACATAAGTGTAGTACTGTCATCAGGGTAACAGATGTCATCAGAGCCAGACAACTGAGCAGGTCCAGAAGAAAAAATAACAACATTTTAAAAAAAACTTCTTTTCACTTCCCTTTCCAACAGTGAAGACACTGAAAATGCAGCTAAACCACACAGGCTACATATAGCTGATCCCAGTTAATCCTCAGCCTTACCACTTCTGTAGCCAGCTCAAATCTGCCCTTTTAGAAGGGCCTGATGCATACAGCAAACAACAGATTGCCTCTGGATGTGTGGCTCTGAACATGCTCCCAACACAAGAATAGCAAGACACCCAGTGCACAGGAACAATCTCTGTGTACACCCTCCAGCCCCAGCACTACTCTCAGCTTCTCCTTTTCATTTGTCATTGTTCGATCTTCTAGTTTGGTCACTTCGATACAAAAGAGAGTGGCCCCTGTGGTCTCCAAAGCACACACTGCACTGTGGTCTCCAAAGCCCAGACTACACTGTGGTCTCCAAAGCACACACTGCACTGTGGTCTCCAAAGCACACACTGCACTGTGGGCCACCAAAGCCCAGACTACACTGTGGTCTCCAAAGCCCAGACTACACTGTGGTCTCCAAAGCACGCACTGCACTGTGGGACACCAAAGCCCAGACTGCACTGTGGTCTCCAGGGCATCTGCTGGCCCTGTTATGTGGGAAATGGGATCTCTCTGTCTCACAGGCAGCTCTCCCAAAGTCACTGCTCTGAGGCAATAGGGACACACCAGCACAGGATGGCCCAGAGCCAGCAGTGGGGACAGGTGTGGAACACACAGAGAATTGCTAGGAGCGGCCATTGCCACTCTGCATCTAAGGCCTTCCCTCAGAAATGTTTAGCTTCACTTCTAAACACTGAGCATTCAACCCAAAGCACTGTCACACAGACACTGTCCAACACCTGCTCTGAATGCCATCCAACTGCTCAGAACTTCCTTTCCTCCTTTTCCTTACCAAGGGAGACTCCCCACCCAGACAGCCCCTTTCAAAACTGTTCACCCCTTGTGCAATCACCCCAGCAGCCTTAATCCCCCAGGGAACTTTCTGTCACTGTTCTTACTTGTAGTCTGAGCCACATGTGACACACCGAATTTACAACATGCAAACAAAACAAAACCAACTACGAGCCAGAGAATTTCAAACCAAGCAAACCCTTGCACAGGGAGCTGCTGCTCAGGAGGCAACTGGAATGCAGAGGTGCATTTCCTGCTCTCTCATGAACTGGAAACAACTGACTCTAGGAAGATGATTTCAAGGCAAATTCATCCAACGTGTTATTTAACAGCTCTGTTACCTTGAATTAGGAGCTGTTCCCCATTCCTCTGGGGTTTAGATTTGAACCACTCAGACAGGTTTCTGACCTTGCATCTTATAATTTGTCAGTGCCAAAAAGCCATCTGATTACTACTGCATGATGCTCAAAGGAGACTTTGCCCCATGGTACTGCGGTGGCCAGGTTGTTCCCATTTTCCATAAGCCTCAACCATTTCAGCTCCTTAATTCTAATGACAGCTTGTTCTTTTCCCATCTGCCACCTCCCTCCCCCTGTGCTAGGGGAGAAATCAGACACCAACAGCAGAGCATACTTTGCTCTTTAGCTTTCAGTATCCCCTAAAGATATATATAGAGATAGACATATAGACAAATATGCAGTCAATTGGGACATCACTTACTCCCAAGCTACAGATTTTATACGTATTTGTACTCACATATACTTACACATTTATGCTTACATATCCAAATGGAAAAGGTATAAATGTTAAAGAACATATTTCTGGAAAGACAAGTACAAAATGGTACTTTAAAGAGGAAAATTACTCCTGGATAAAAAGAAATAAAAATCTTTTTGAAAGAGAAGCAATACTCCTGCTAATTGATGGTCAACTGGGGACAGCCTTCACCTGGAGGTTCTGCAAGTGGAAGTGCCTATGTCAGCGTTTTCCATCAGGCATAAAAAAACCTCCAGAAATTAACACTGGGACAGTACCAAGTACTTCAACACAATTCCTTCTGATCCCCACGCTCAGTTCAGATTCAGGCCTTGTCACAATGGTCCAAGCCACGGGGCTGAACAGGCAGTAGGCTTTGACTCCCTCGCGAGCTGCCATGTGGAGAACTGGAGAGGAGTCCTGGGTTACTTGCCTCATCTCACCCCAAAGCAGCGCAGATGGTTCCCTCTTACCTTGCTGCTGCAGTTTGTAGTCCGTGGAGTAGGCCTTGCCTATGATGTTCCACACGGGCCGCAGGCACCCAAAGAGCCCCTCGAGGAAGCCGCCGCTGCCGCTGCCCGTCCGGTTGAACTGGACCTTCACATCATCGGGGGCACCGCTGGTGTCCCCATCGCCCGGGCTGCGGGTGCCCTGCGGGAGCCCCGCCTCGGGCTCGTCCTGCTCCCGCAGCTGCAGCACGCTGTTCTCAAACTGCTCACGGGCGTCCTCGCTGATGCTGGTCAGCACGGCCGCCGTGCCCGGGCTGCTCACACCCTCCAGCAGCTCGGCCGGCAGCGAGCCCCGCTCCCGCACGTCCTCCAGCAGCTCAGGGGACGCGTGGCTCCCGGCCGCGGGGTGCTCGTCGGGGAACCTGCCCAAGTCTTTGTCCTCACAGAACGCTTTGCCGATGGAGTTGGGAGAGGAAGACAGGCTCAGGCGCTCCTGAGTGCTGGCCATGATGCCGTGAGTGTGCATCAAGGAGACAGCCCGAGAGGGTGCTCAGAGCATTTGTAGGACACAACTCACATGAGACACGGGGGCCCAGTACCTGAAACAAGAGGAAAAATAACAACTTTCAATTTTTTATTTAAGTATTTTCACTACCTGCAGTTTCACTGAGGTGAGCTGATAATTAACTTGACTTTCCAGACAGCCACTGATACTTGGTAAATAATTACTGCCCTAAAAGAAACAAATAAATGGTTCCAACAGAAACTCCACTCAGGCAATACTCTCGGTAACCTACTGCAGGAATTGCCCAGTAAACAAACATCACAATTTTAAACATGAGCCTAGAGGTCAAAATCATGAAAGATTCTTTGCAGAGTTCCCATAGCAATATCAGGCTGAAGCTGGCCCCAGGTCAGCTATGGTTTGAGTCCCACTGCTGTTCCTGGGCCTGGCACAGCCCACAAGCTCAGGATCCCTCTGCAAATCCTTGAGACAAGGTGTTAGAGAAACAAAGCCTGGTGATACAAGTACCTTGATTCCACCAAGGGATAGTTTATGGCTGCTCCCTCAGAGCCCCGCCTAGTTATGACCATCCTGGACATTTGACTGACTCTCCATGTCCATTGTGGCAAGATATGTTCAATTCTCTAACCACATCTGTGTCATCCTCATAAGCAAGTAAAACTTTTGAGAGTTTCACTGAACAGCAGACCCTCCTTGCTGATCTCCCACTACTGCTCTCCAGTTCTCACCTGCATGAGCTTCTGGGAGGGTGCACATAAATCAAGAGCTGGGATCCCTTTCAAGAAGTGCCACCATCTCTCACACCATGCTCTACTGATAGGTCTTTTTTCCACAACCCATGGTGGTGCCTTCCCACAGAGCCAGGCTGATGGCTGGGGGTCATGCTGCTCGCTGCACAAACAGTTTTGGGATGGTCCCTCTGAAACAAGAGGCTCTAATTCCGGGTCACAAGTAATTAAGCAAATTCAGCCTGCAACATGGAACAAAGTCCAGTTTTAAATTCCATAAGAAGCTGAGAGTGGGGCAAAAAAAACAGCCTTTAACAGAAAGTATTTAGTTGAAAAGTAAGATCAGTTATAGTGGGTGCAAATTTCCAGGCCCTGTAAACAGCCATTGGAAGGGAAAAAGAGGTGGCCAGATAGGACACGGCCAATGGCAAGGGAACAGCTCAGTGCCATAACTCCTCAGGATGAGGTCACTGCAGAGAGGAGAGATAAGCCCTTCAGTCTGCAGGATGAAAAGCTCCTGCCCTGGGCTTCATCCCCACTCCAGCAGCAAACAGGAACAGCCAGGAACCTGGATTACCTTCCTGTATCCTGCCTGACCACATGGGGTTTGCATAGAAGCTTTATTTAGGTTGTAAACTTTGTTCTTTAAAAAAATCAAAACAGCAAGTGAGGCAGAGGTTGCAGCACAGCCCCAACCAGCACAGGAGCTGAATCAGACTCATATGGGAAGCTGCAGAGTTGGTTATTCCTGACCTGCCAGGGACCAGCACTACAATGACCAATTCACCAGTGTGGGAAGCTACAGTGTGACCTCATAGTACAACTACTACTAGCAGCAGTTATTATATTATTGCAGATTTTGGTTTTGATAAGAAAATGCTTCAGATCTGAACAGAATTTCAGAAAACCATCAGGCCCAGCCCAACTCAGTGTTCCTAGGCACAGACCCTGCTCATTACCTGAAGTCAGGGATTAACAAGTGATTGTTTAAACAAGACCAAAATGTGACCATTGTTCCTACAGAGAAATCTGTTTTTTTCTAATATCTGAAATCTGCTTAATATTCTAAACATAGAATTTTAAGCAATGCAAATAAAACACCAGCCAGGTATCCTGCAAGAAACTCAGATGTAAAGGCTAGAATCTGAGCTAACAGTGTCCCAAAATATCTTGGGAAATGCATTAAGGATTAAATCAGACTTGGAGGATAAAAAAAATTTGCTGTTACGTGACTCTCAAGAGTACACTACTACAGTGTAAGGTTTTGCTTTTACATTTTCAGTTTTCTGCCTCTGGAATGTTTGATTGTGAGAATTTAACAGGGAATGAACAGCTCTTCACTACACAGCTCAGGCAAGAACCAAGACCCAGACTCAGGGATATGAGGTCTGCTTTCCCAGATCAAATTGCCTTCTCCAACACTTGAGATGTTTCAAATAAAAAAACGCCTTTTGGCACAGTGTCCTGCCACTTTACATGCCCCTGTATGTGCTTCAAGGAGAGAGAAGGTACATAAAAGTTATGGAATTAACTACAAACTGGCATGATGCAGCCTTATTTAGGCCCTGCATAAGCAGCCTGGTTTTCAGAGATGTAGCAAACTCATTGTTTGGAGAGCATGAAACAGCAGCACTTCTTTTAAAATCTTCCTATCAAGCCAGCTTGAAGCAAAGTGGTGCAGAAACCCTGGGAGGGGGAGAAGGTGGTTTCTGCCACACCACATCAGTGCTGACTTGTTGGGGAAATATATTTTTTTAATCCTTCTCTATTGCAGTAAAATCTGCAATGTGCAACCTCTTGCCTTAGCAAAATGTGATTTAATCCAACAAAAATAGGTTGGCTTAGATCTCACCATCTTCTTCAAACAAGGGAAGAAGAGTTTTTTCCAAGTTTTATTGTTTTATTGCTGCCACTATTCTTTTAGTCATACTACTGAAAGACTGAGATTTTTCATGTTGAGCTCTTCCCAATAAAAGAAAAGGCAAAGAAAAACATTTTCTTTAAAGTTTTAGGTTTCATTATATCCAGACTGCCATTCAGGATGCATTCATAAAGGCATGTAGTGACAGGACAAGGTGGAATGGCCTTCAGCTGAAGGAGGATAGGTTTAGTTTAGACATTAGAAAGAAATTGTTCCCTGTGAGAGTGGGGAGGCCCTGGCACAGGTTGTCCCTGGATCCCTGGAAGTATCCAAGGCCAGGCTGGATGAGGCTTGGAGCAACCTGGGATAGTGGAAGTTGTCCCTGCCCACAGCAGGGGTGGAACTGGATGATTTTTAAAGTCCCTTCCAACACAAATCAGCCTATGATCTGCATGTTCATCTTTAGCTTTTCCAGGGAAAGGCATAGCCAAGGGCTGTGCTATTTCTACCCAAGCAATGCTCCTGCTGCAGCAGTCTCCCAGTCAAAAGCTGGAAGCTCCACGTGTGGGAGGACTGTGCATATTTAAGAGATTGAGATTGCACAAAGTACTGCTGCACACACAGACTTGAAGGCAGACCCTCGGATTTGAACTGTTTTGATGAGTTCATGCATTCTGCACTAACAAATTTCTCTTCTGTCTGGAAGGAGATTCGAGGCTCGGTGTAATTTTGTACAATCACAATTTCTCATAAATTACTCCATTTCCATGCAAAGTATTTTTACCAGGCAAAATCCCACTGCCTCCAGAAAAGAGGAGCATGAAATGCATCCCTTCTCAGAAGAGTGAGGCTGTACCTCAACACATCAGACAGTCCAAAATTCAGTTTGAAACTATAGAAAAGTGAGAGTTTACCTGAACCACCAAGTGGGTGAATCAGCTAACAAGGCACACTCTCACGTTGTCTTATATTGTGCCTGTCCCTGGAAACAGCCGTCCAGGAAGTGTCCTCACACTCCCCTGGAGCCACCAAAGCACGTGGCTGCCTATACAAGTCCAATATTCATAAGAGTGTCAAAGCAATGGCCAGGTTTGCAGCTGAGTTAACACAATGCCTTGTGTGAACCATAATGGAAGTTTCTCCTTTAAAGAGCTGTGCTAAAGACTAAGTGGCAGATCAGAAACAGCATTCCAGACACAACACACAAACCAAACCAAACCAAAAGTCAGTGTGCTGGAAAGGTGGTGTAGGCACAGAGGCCACCACTCAGTCTCCTGACAGCCCAATTCTCCAACAACACTAAGTTTGCTTCCTTGAACGCTATTTCTATCTTAGCCAGTGAAGTATAATCTCTGCTTGCACTTCCAACATGCAAAGAGAATAAAAGTAATTGTCTGATCCATGTTTAGGGGCTGAAACTGAGCTGCTGGCAGAAATTATCCAGCTGGTACATGGAACTACCATGGACAGAGGAGATTCCTGTCTAGGTCACTACTTACAGCCAAGCCCAGCAGTCCCCTTGATATTTCCTGGTACACAGTAGGATTTCCTCCTGGCTACAAGTGGGCACAACAAGGTAATTACACATTTCCTCACTGATAACACGACTGGAATTTATGTATGTATCATCTCAACTAGTGGCTTGTGACAGTGCTTAAAAAATGTTCTAAAATCTAACAAAACCACAAAAAGTGTATCTATAAAGCACAGACATCATGTTCTCCCTGCCCCTTGTGATTCTCTCTCAAATTCTACAGGGAATTTTTACAACAGATTGATGCACAGTCCTCTCCCATCGCTGTACAACTCTAGCACAGGAACAACTGAGAGCTGCTGAATTGGCAAGTCCCAGAGCTTTTGTTGTCACTTCTGATCTTTGGGATTTGAATCATGTGCTATTACCACACACAATTTCAACAGATGTTCTTTTCCTTGTCTCCTGATGAAGAAAATGTTACATGAGTGGATCAGATATTCCTCTTCTGCCACACTTTTTACATTACTTGGAATACAGAACTGTGTTTTGCATGGTTGCTTTGAAAACAAAAAGAAGATTTATTAATAGAGAATGGATTACACATCACCAAAAGGTTACACATCTCTTTGTTTTCAGGAGGATTGAAATTTTTTTTAAGTTACATTATTATATTGATTAATTACATTACTTTTTTATAAGTTACATTATCTGTTGTGTTAGGTTGTAAAAAAAGAAACTGGACTATGAGGCTTGCACACATTAATTTGGTATAAACCAGCCCAGGTAATAGGCAAATCTTTAAGCCAGCTATGGAGTAGCCCAAGGTAAAAGTTTGGGTGCTTTTAAGCCATCAATCTCCTTCTCAAGACACACTGCTCCTTCAAGGAAGAACATTTCTTCCCATCTCACACCCACATGAAGGCCCAGCCACAACCCAGCCTAATCTTTAAATATTACAATTATATTGCCAAAACATAACCAATTGCTGATAAAACAAGTGAAAATTCTTCATCTGACCCAGCTGAGATTTTCTGTCACTGGAACAGTGCTGTTTATATTTCTGCATACAAACTTTCTCTACCACAAACATCATGTTTACCTGGGAAAGTGAAGTCTTGGCTTTTTTGTGCTTCATACTGCTCCTTCAGGTTGTCAGATAAACACTACAGTACTTCTGCACCTCCTGCAGAATTGTGACTTCAACACATACTTTTACTTCCTCTCTTCAATAAATATTCGGATGCCACCTCAATATAAGATAACTTCCTTTTGCAGACACCATAATCCTCACCTGAGTGATGTGGTAGCAACTGCTTAGGGCTCACAACTATCATCATAATTTCAAAATGTTAATAGAATATCAAATATAGTTAATGTTAACATGGGCATTAAGCACATGAGACCACAGTAGTTGAACGTAGTCTATGTTATCACAACAAAAGCCAGACTTCACGATGATTTAATTTAGCCTTTATTCAATATACTCCATCTATCCAAAAACAGGGACACATCATTTTTGGAAAAGTGATTTTAGTTGTGATATCCTTTTGCCTGTGGCTGTAGCAGTGAGAAAGAAAACCCTGTCTAACGCTGTGGCCTGAACCTTTTCTGACAATGACAAAAATATCACCATATACCAGCCAAGAAATATCCATAATGGCTGAATTCTGGCTCTGTGCAGAGCCAGCTGCAGGTTTGCTTGGCACCTTGCATGTCCCAAGCAAGCCTGGCTGAGGAGAAAGCAGCAGCCCTTGGGCTGTAGCAATGGGACAAAGCCACAGAAGCTCAGGAGGTTCATCCATCCCCCTTTCCTGCTGCAAAGCCATGGGAAGGGTGTGCAGGCAGCCAGAGCTCCCCCCAGCAGTGCCACCAGCTGCCCTGCTCACAGCACACTGTGCTGGTGTCTGTGCCTCAGCACACAAAGGACTGGTCCTATGCAAATGTGTCAAGGAATTTTTTTAACCAGAACACTCTGACAAACACTGTGCTGGGACAGGAAGTTTTGTAGCTTAACTGTGTTGTAAGGTAACATCAGTTGCTCTTCACTTTGCATGCCTTTAATTCCTTTCTTTCTTCAGTCAGTTCACTGTTTCAGTGTCACCTGAACATATTCTCTCTTTAATTCCAGCTGTAATTTTTAAAATTATCCCATCCTCTCCTTCAACATTTTTTCTCAAGTCTAATAATTCTCACGTTACTTTCTCACTCATCCTATGAAACTTGCTCTGAGTCTTTGATCACCTCTTTTCCATTTCTCCTGTATCTCCTGTATCTAAGAGTACCTTAGAGTTTTAGACTGTACAATCATAGAATACTTTGGGTTGAAAAAAAACCGTTAAAGCCTTAAAATCCATGGGCAGGGACACCTTCCACTAACCCAGGTTCTTCCAAGACCCAGCCAACCTGACCTTGAAGACTTCCAGGGATGGGGCAGCTAGCTTCTCTGGGTAGTTGAGGAAGTCAGACCACAGCCAGGATTCCCAAAAAGGACAGAATGCCACAAAAATGCACAAAGGCACAAGGATCATTTTGGTTATTCGGGATGTTGAGCTAACTTCCATAGGTCTCTTACAACCCAAGATCTCATTCTTGAGCAGAAAAAGCTACATCAGAGCCTAATTCTGACTGGATGTTAAGACTAAATAGAACTGCTACTTTATCACCCAAGTTCACTGGAGCCTTCCAGTACTACCTGCAGGTGGCCTCCGTAGTTATTACCCTCAACACCTTCCTTGTGCAGCCTCACAGCCTAAACAGAATATTCCTAAACTATCTGGATAAGAAAAGAAAAGGTGGGAAGAGTATGAGTAGTGCCATCTCCAAAGCAGAGAAAAAATGTTTCAGCATTACCATGCTTTTATCCCTACTCTTATTCCATATCATTTAACTAGGAATCTGTCTGCCAGCCTGGTGTCTTAGTTATTTAATAGGTGTTTAGCCTCTTTAAGAGTCTCTGGTAAGTATTCCTGCCAAAATCCCAGCAGATTGCATCAACCAGATCCCCATTCCTAGCATGCTCTTGTCTCCTATAAAAATAATTTAATAGATTTCCAAAGCAGACTTCACCTTAAAAGAACTGGTGACTCTTATCCCCACATGCAATGTGTGCATCTGCCCAGGCTCTCACCATAGGAACGAATTTCTAACTCCAATACCATGAGAGAAATGTTTCACTAGAACCTCCTTCAGCATAAGGTCAGGGAGTGGTGAAGCAGTGCTTGATTTGGAAAGAGAAATCAAGCATCCACTTCTTTTATTTTTTCAAAAGGAACCAAAAAAAAAAGGCCCACAAAAAAGGCAATAAAAATTCATCTTGGTGAAGAAAAGAGACAAAGAGTTCATCCAGCCTCCCATGAGTGCAGGGAGACCTCTCCAGTGGCAGGGAGAGCACATCCTGCTTCACCTGGCAGCCCTTCCAAGCACTGGCTGGGAAAGAAGCACCTTACGTAACAGCGTATTTTCAGCACTACACACAGAAATGCTGCCTCTATCCTGCAGAAGGTATTTTTGGATCTGCTAAAATGCTACTGTGTTCTTCCAGGGCTTTGCATTCTTCTGCTCAGAAATTGCATAATCTGATGCCATAGGAAATAAGTGGTGTTGCATAATGATTCTCATACTGGCTGCAGGGACCAGGGACTGCACGTTCCTGCTGGAGAGCAGCCCGGCTCCGAGCCCAGGTGCTCGGCTTTGGGAGAAAGGGGAACCTTCCAGCCACCTGCCTGTGGGGAGCAGGAAAACAAACCAAGGACCACACAGTCACTTCATAAAAGTCAGTGTAACCAAGTCACTCGTTTGCTCTTTGTTCCTCTCCCCACGGCTGCTGCGTGTTGTGAGTTACGTGTACACAGGGAACAGCAGCAGCTCCACACACCAGCTCACCAGTGACACCCTCCACCACAGGCCCATCAACACACTGGAAAACGTTCAGCTGGGATAAAGACAGACTAAATGCTGATAAGCTTTTTATACTACAAAATTACTACTGAAATCTTTCTCAGATTAAAATGTAGAAATGACCTTAAATTACACTCTTCTCTTTTACCTTTCCAGCTATCTCCATAGCAGGAAACAACTTTTCAAAAACAGGCTTCAGGCTCTGTTCTTTTCATCCTTCCCAGTTCTGTACCTTATTGAGAATCCCCATGTTATTATCGACCCATATATTATTATATTACTATACAATTACTATACGTTATTATATTACTATTACTCTACAACAACAACAGATTTAAGAATTCAAACTGAAATGTTTTACAACAAACACAAGAAAAATTTCCAGTTTATAGAGGTCTTACAGCCCCACTGACATTGCCACATTGAAGTCACTAAATGTTCCAGTCCTATCAACAAACAGTATCTTGGAATTTCTCCCTCTTACAAAACTGAAACACCCTATTTTCCTCCAAAGAGTAGCATTAAAATTAATTAATGTCTGAAAGATCTTTGAGGATGAAGATCAATATCGCAGTGCTGCTTTCAGGAATCCAGTGAATGAATCAAAGTCTCACTTTAATTCACGTGAGGCGTCAGACTGGTCTCAGGTAAACTCGCTCACTCCCACGCTTGTTTTTATTTTTATAGTAGATATGAATTATTCAGCATTTGCAAAGCACATTTGACATGTAAATGCTACTCACACAAACTTCTCAGCACTAAGAGCTTATGTGCTTCCCACCCAGTATGAAAGTAACTCAACAGCTCTCCATGAAAGTACAACAATTCCTGGGGCAGGTGCAGTGCTCTGGCCCCTGCCACCCACACCAGGTCCATGCCTGGGTGCACCTGCTGGGAAGGGGAAGGATGCTCAAAATCCAGCTGGCAGACCTCAGATGGGAAATGACAGCAGTACTAGGTTGTATTTAGCAAGCACCATACATGAGCAAAGAGGATTACTCCTCGACAGAGGCAGCACAATGCTTCGCTCGGGAGCCTCTCGTAAGCCTGTATTAGAGACAGAGCGGGGTTAGAGGTGTGAGTCTGCTCCACTACAGCTTTATGTGCTGCTAACACACAAACAACACAGCCCTGGGGGTGTATCCCAGAGGAGCTCCTGAGGCCTGGCATGGCTCGTGCCATCCAACCATGCAGAGACCAGCACTCAGCACACCCCAACTGGGCCACTCTTGGGATGCAGCTCATGGCTCAGCACCTGAGGATCTCCCCAGGCACAGAAGGATGGTGAGGTTGGACTCCCCACATTTCTGCAGGGGAGTCACAGCTGTACAGCTGCATTACTGGTTTTGGTGTCCTCCAGAAGGTAACAGAGATGGGGAACGGGAAAGGACAAGCATCCCTGGAATGAATAGAGGGTCTGCACAGAGACTTCCATTCCTCCAGCCCACAATGCTGGAAAAAGTCCAGCCTCTCACCTCTGCCAGGACTTCCTCCTTCCTTCCCTCACAGAACCTCAGTGCTGTTACCAACCGCTCCAGAGGGAACAATGGCTCCAGAGGCAACACCACCAACAATCACAGCTTCACCAAAGGGTTATAAATCAGAGACTTTACACAGACAAATCTGCTCTTCCTCCTGGCCTACACCCAACTGTTGCCAAAGCCTTTGAACCTCCTCCAACCACCAACTTCTCAGCTGAAGTTGTAGCAGGGAGAGAGCACAAAGGTCATAGCACACACTGGGTATTTATAGGGGTGGGAGTAACTACACACAGAGCTGCTGCTCCTGGCTCAGCCACAGTTGCCAACTTGGTATTCATCCCTAAGTAGTCTGTGTTTTGGGTGAAATATTTACCCTGCACTCCCCAGGAGATGAGACTGATTTGCTGCAATGTCACAAAACAGGAGCCTACAAAAGCCTAAGTCCCTGCATGGGATGTATTTGCCAAGGAGGGATAAAAAGCAAAGTCCCATAAGCTGTACAGGGCTTGGTGAAGTGCCAAACTCCTGAGAGCTTCAGAGGTAACATTTGCCTCAGTTGACTCATTTGGATTCAGTTATGGCTAAGAACTCACTGGAAGTCGTACAAGCAATGAACCTGCTGCTGCCTTCCTCCACTGGGATCTCAGGTCAGAGTTTGGCTAAAGGCTCAATGCACCTTCCCCTGCCTGCCCTGGCCCCAAAGACCAGAGCTGAAGGACAACTGGCATTGATTTAAAATATGTTCACAAAAGCCATACCAGATTTATTTTATCTATATATTTTAAAAAAAGTTTTATTTAATAATAATATCATTTTGAGAAGCCTCTTGAAAATCCACTCCCCATATCTCAGCTGCAGACAGCCTGGAACACATATCAGGTGGGAACAACTAAAGCCTAATCAGCCACCATCTCACATTTGCTATAAAAAATGTCCTAAGAAAACAGTAAATACATAAAACTTTTCTTATCCTGCCACTGCTTAGAGCAGACCCATGTTTAAATAATTCCTAATTGTGAAAGGTCTTACCTAGGAAGAGATTTTCACATAAACTATTACTCAATTTTCTGATCCACTGGAGATAAGCCTAGTGTTTATAATAAGAGATGAAAAAGGGAGGTTAAAAATGTAACCAAAAAAAACCCAAACATGATTAAACCCAGGTTCACCTATAGCTGGGGAAAAGTGGGAGTCCCTACCATATATTGTGTGGTAGAAGTTACTTGCTAATTCCAGGCACAAGGGTCAAAATGAATGCCAGCTATAAATTTAACTATCAGGCAGCAGGGGACAAAGACAAATCTGAATGACAGGACCGTTCTAGATCAAAGACTCACAGTGGAGGCCCCAAAGACAGGAAATAAAACTGGTGTTAGGGCAAAACAAACAAACAAACAAAACCCCCACTACATCAAAATCTGGATTTATTTGTGTTTCTCAGCAGAAGGCTGTCACAGATAGAGGGTTCAAAGGGCTGCCTCTCTCTAGAAACAAAACCCATATACACTCAGGAGTACAACAAAAAGGATAGTGACAAAAACTTTTAAACCCATGACAACTCTACCCTCCCCATTCTAGAGTATGCTGAGGTGTCTGTGGCTACCCACATAGCAGGTACTGTGGAAAGTGCCCACATTTCCCAGCCAGACTGACTGCACCTATCTCCTTTCAAACATTTTCATATTTTCTCCCTCAAAATTATTGATCCAAATACATTCTTTCATCTTCTTCTACTGAACAGCTTGCCTACTGCTAAAATCAGTATATCCAAACACACGGGCCTGATGTCATCTTTCTCTAGATCTACTTAAAATATCCCATTTTTCATTTACTTAAGGGAGACATGTGGTTTGATATGATTAAGCTACTGCAGCACCTAAACCACCCCCCAAAACAAAAATAAAGAGCAGCTCTTCTTTTCATTGGGAGAAAACATGACATCATGCCCATTCAGGTGAGCAGGAATATGACAAATCTTGCCCCAGTGAACAGTATTGTTAACTGTAAAGGTACTCCCAGCTCCCTCGTTTATTAGGAAAATGAGGGGTGAAAATTGTGCTCAGCACATCAGAGACAGCTCAGACTGCTATTTTCAGTAATACAGAGCAAATTCCTACCCGGCTGATTGAAAGAAAAATGCACCTCCTTCATCTTCGAAATAAAGTCAAATTATTTAACACTGTAATGCACAAGAGGAATTGTTTGATTAGCCCACAAGGAAAAAAAAAATTACCATTCCCCAAAAAACAAAAATGACAATTCTGCCTCTTCACACTATCTAGTAATTCATATGTCATTGCCTGTATATTCCATTTATATCCATTCTCCTTTGCCATTCCCTTCCCCTTTAAAAGGGGGGCACAAGAAGATAACGTGCAAAATTGCAAGTGAAAAATGTCCAGCACACCGACAGGCAAAGGCCAGGCCAGCCCTCAGATTCATATGCAGTAATAGATAAATTAAGGTTTCATGTTTCATCTTCCCTTTCTCAGCATCTTTTTCGCAGCCCTTTCCCATCACAAATGCAACATCCATCCGTCCTTCCAAAATAAATGGCGAAAGGGGAATGCTGACCATGAAACACCACACACAAACACACACAACCCTCACAGAAACACATTTCCCCTCCAAATACTCACAAGGATGAAGATTTCCTATGTGATGCTCCATTTTCTTGTTTTAAAAAGATGGAAGGCAAAAAAAAAAAAAGGAAAAAAAGAAAGAAAAAAGGGGGGAAAAAAAAAAAAGGAAGTGTTGCAAAATAAAAGGAAATTCCACCCACACAATCCTGCAGCCTGCTGCAAAGAAGCACCGAGCGTGCTGACGTCACGGATTCATGAATGGATGGAAATGGGGCTGGATGGAGCCCGGCGGGGGCTGCGCACCGGGANNNNCTGCGCACCGGGAGCGGGGCCGCCAGTCCCCGCCCGCCCCGGGCACCGCAGCCCGAGCCCCCCGGGAGCGGCGCCGGGCCAGGGCATCTCCGCAGCCGCGGTCCCCGCCGCTCCCGGAACAGCGGCGGATCAAATATCAGCCATCTGCCACGGGAACCCAGCGCATTCGGCAAGCAGAAAAGGAGTTCATCACCGCCCTGGCTTCTTGCGGGATTACAAACCCTGAGTATTATTATTAAAATAACTAAATATAAACATGTACCGCGAGGAAGAAGCAGGGAGAACAATAGGAGGCTTGTGTTTGATTAGCGATGCAAAAGCACCAGTAAAATAAAAATAGGAGCATTTACAAAATCCCACATTCAGCTCCAGTCAAACATTCCCGGCAGCGGGCGAACAAGCTCACAACCTCAGTAATGTCCAGGAACAAAGATCAGAGCAGGCAGAGTTTCACACTCGGGGCTAAGGAATGGTGGGCACATCACTCATTTCCATTTCCACTCCAGTTCCAAGCCCAAACCAATGGAATACACTTCACTGTGCAGACCAGACGCAAGGACACCCAAATCTTTGGCAGAGTCTCGATGACTGTCTGCGAGAGCAGCTGTGCTTCACTTGGACATGGACAGGGAAAGAGCACAAGTCCTGCCTTCTTTTTGTGTCTTTGAAACGTGAGGGAAGGAATGGAGGGATGAGCATGACAAGGAATGAAGGTCAAAGTTTGAAGGATAATCTGGGCTGCAAACTCTGCAATTACACCATCTCAGGGGTGACCAGAATTCATCAATTTGGCCTCAAACTTCTTCTGAACAATTTGCAGCCTCAAAATTATTGAGAGACAGAATTTCCATATTTTCACCACCCCTTTTCCTAGCCAGTAGGAAGCAATTATGCCAAAACAGGACATCCCAAAACTTACTCTGCTGAGGCATAATTGAAAAGAATGTCTGAGACAATCCCACCTTTCCTTATGGAAAGTGGGTAACATCCCAAAATAAACCAGGACTGGATGTAACAACAACACAGATCTGGGCCAAAAAACCAAGGATTTTGTGCCTACTTGATCTCATGTGAGCCAGCACCACTGATATCACCACTGATTCTGCAGAGGGAAGAGGAGGGCTTGGATTTTGGGCTGTGGTTTCTGAATTGAGACTTGTAAACCTGGCTAGGGAAAATGAAAAGGAATGTAAATTTCTTATTACCTACTTTCAAGATCAAAGAAACCACAAATTTAGTTTTGCTTTAGCAATATCTCTTTTTAAGAGCTAAAAGTAACCAAAGCACAAGATTTCTGGCCAGACAATGCCACTGCTACAGCCTGAGCACTCCTGTACCCAAGGGGAAGCAGGACTCAAGGGATAGAGATCTCTCTTCCCCAAAGGGATGGATCACTTTGTGGCCCCATTTCAAGTCCCAGCTGCACCTGCTTTGACTCCCTGCATTGCCCTCCAGAGCCCAGCACTTGGCTTTACACCCCCACGAGATGGAAACAGCGTCCAGATTTCCCTGGCATTTTCAAAACAGGCAAAAATGTTAATTTACTGTCTTACCCTAAAGGGATGAATTCAGGAACTAGAAGGGGGAGCACAGGAGCACATGCAAGAAGAGAAGGAGAAATATCACTGTAGTATGGGAAAAGTCAGAATAAAAATAGAAAGGAAAATAATTTTCAGAGGTTTCCGAGGGTTAATTGCAGTGACATAAAAAAAAAAATACCCAGCAGAGAAAACAAGTGGGAACAAAACCCCAGGAAGACTTCAGGAGAAGAATAAAGCTTGTGCATAGAATTTCAGATTTTCTTGTCCATGGTGGTTTGGGTCAGTACCCCAACACTCAATTTCATCTACACTTCAATGGCTCAGGTTAAAATTTTTAAACACAAAGGTCCTGAATTTAATACAAGGTAATATCTTAACTCATTGTGAAACAAAAAACAACACATATTGTCCTAAAATTGATGGCTGCTACATGATTATGTTGTGTTGCAACCACGTAAGTATTTTCATAGTACACATTACACAGCTCCTTTGATCAGTAACTAAGTTGATCAATATTAAGTAAGAAATTATTCTCCTCCCTCTTGCTCAGACAAAATTATTGGTAAAAGCAGGGAACTCAAGTATCAGATGCCAAATACAACTTGGCTCAGTAATAATGTGAAAGTAGAGGGGAAAATGTACTATATCCAACAAGGGTATGAGACACTAAAAATCCAAAGTTCTTAAGGGACTACAAGAGTGCCAGTGAAAAGTTGACAGGCAGCAGGATTTCTGAAAGGAATTATGAGCAACCAAGTGACTACACCAGCAGGAGAAAGAACAGGCCAAACTGATGGCAATGGGTGTAAAAGGAAAGCTAGAAGTATTTTTAAAAAACTAACTATTCACCATATTTGAAAAATACAAGATAATTAAGTATTTCCAAGCCAATTAATAACTAATAGGAATGTTATACAGCATCTGTTAGGCATAACATTTCTAGTTGGCACATCCTATTGATTTGAGCCCAGTTCTAAAATAATCATTTAACAAGTTCTCCAATCCTGCGACCTTCAATTTTAATAAACTAGTGAACAACTAAAATTGCAGAAGACTGAGAATACCAATATTATGCCAATATTCAAAAATAGCATACGTTGTTATTTGTAGGCCTTGGCAATTTGGGGAAAAATCCTAAGCCAACCTTTGACAAGGAAGGATGGTTCTGCTGCCTCGGACAAGAGGCTGAGTGAGTTATCCAAGGATGCTGCTCTGAGAGTGGCCCATAACAGCCACACAGGGAAGCACAATCCCAAAGCAAACCCTTAATGCTTCTCCTAGCATATTCCACTGACAACAGCAGAAAATTAGAAAAGAGATGGGAGTGACTCAAAGGTTAATTTCATAATTATGCAGCACTAAGGCTGTTAATAAACCTACTCAGCACACACTTGGAGGTACAAGAGGGACTGCTCTGTGAAAACTTCCTACCTGGATGAGTAAACAAGTGAAGTGAGACAGCAAATGATTCTCCAACAGGCAAATGTTTGGGTAAATATTTGCATAGATAAGGTGATGAGAGGGGCATTTCATTGTCAAATTCTAAACACCTGTGAAATCTTGAATCCACTTTTCCCAGCCCTAGATACACATCCCTCTTGTGAGGGTCCAGGAAGGAAGGAAAGAATCAGAATCATGGAATCAGATTCTTGTTTGTGCTGTCATTATGTCCAGACCTGACCTGGGGCAACTGTCCTTTCTCTTTTGTAAGGAGCAAAGCTTCTATTTCACATCCTTCCAAACTCGCTATTTACAGAGATTTCTGACTAGATCTTATTTGATGCCCTACACATTCCAGGAATATCAATTATAGGAGATTGGAATATTGTGAAAAAATTGAACATGTAATGCAGTAGTATAGACCCATTTATTGTATTCTTTTTCCTTTTCTTTGTGATTTTATATCACTCTTACACACTCAATAGGGCAAATACAACACAATTTTAAATCAACTGTCTCAATGGCACTTTACTTAGACCAGAAATTATATTTATGTATTTATCATTTAGGATTTTATCCAGAATGTGCCCAGACCTGGGACTTTGAGAAGTCCTCCCTCCAGAGGCAGGTGAACACAACTGTAATTTGACAGGACCAGCATTGAGACCTGAGAAGTGCAACCAGGGGAAAAGACAAAAATCCCCAAAATGGGACATATGCAATGCTCAGAGAAAGGTGAGCAGCAATTCCAGTCAGGAGCCCTGTCTGGAAAGAGAGTCTGTTTACAACAGGGCAGCCCTGGTGATGTCAGATTCCATTCCTGAGTCACCACAGCCCAGAGCCCATAGCTGGGAGATGAGTCCCACACAAACTGAGGGGTAAAACAAAGCTGGGGGTAGGTTTGAGCCCCACACAAATTGAGGGATAAAACAAAGCTGGGGGTAGGTTTGAGTCCCACACAAATTGAGGGGTAAACCAAAGCTGGGGGTAGGTTTTGGTGCCCAAATTGTTCCTCCATAGGCAAAAGGGCTGTGCCCAGAACATGGCTCAGATCGTCTTGAGATCTTCCTCTGCTCTCTGAACAGCAGCTTCAGTGAGCCAAGAGATCTCTGGGTTTGCTTAAACACGAAAGCAGGGAGCTGGAAACAGGCACAGGCTCACAGATCTGCAATATCCAAAGGGAAAGCTCCCCTTCTCATACTTGTATCCCTAAAAAGCTACTCAAGAAAGCCATTGCACAGTCTCCAAATCAAATTGCTACCAACTGCTGCTACCCAAAAGCCAGGTTACTTGCACAAAGCCACTTTCCACACTGTTGCCTGTTGTGTTTTTGAGTGTGCTCTGCGAGCCATGATGGGTAGGAGCACATAACTACAATGACTTCCTTTAACCTTGTATTGCCTTCAGCAACACTCCAGGAACTAACAATAAAGTAAAATAAAGACACTAAAGGCACTAAAAGACAATGACAAGACAAAAACCATGATGTGTTTAGGCATGAGATTAGTAAGGATTCCTTTTTTAAGGAGTTTCTGAGTTGTTTTCCCTCCTCTTTCCAGGTGACTTCAACCTTTGTGGTTCAAGTTTGTGTAGTTTTAGGATTACAATACTGTAATGTTAAGAATATGCACTTGATGAGGCTGGAAAAGTTCAAAAAACAACATTTGCAGACTACCATCTTGTGAAGGATGGCAGCCCAGCTCCTGAGACATAAAGAGAAGCTCTGGAATTCCATCAGGAAGGAAAATGGTGGTACATAAGAGACATTATAGCTGCTGAAAGGGCAGCTAATGCAGCAAGAGAACAACAGCTTCCCCACATTGACAGTGGTGGTGGCCAGCTGACCAGAGGCCATGCAATAAAAACAGATCTATTTGTTCAGGGAAACAGGAACAAAATAATATTCCTCCCAGAGAACAGGCTGAAATCAAGTCTTCCATAATAATTAACTTTAGTAGCGTTCCCAGCAATGAGAAATACTGAAGAATTAAAAAAATAAGTATTCATCAACAGCAGTTATAAGGGACACTTGTAAAGCCAGCTGAGCCACTGCCACTTTTCCTCTGCCAGGTGAGGAACCTGCAAAAAGCAACAAGACCTGAGAATGAAGCCTCAATATTAGTGCCATGTGGAAAGAAAAGTCCTATAATTTATGTTATTGCCAGAAAAAGACATGCATAAATGGGAAGCTGTTGCAGGGAGGAATTAATGAAACTGAAGAAGTGATTAAAAAATTCAGTCCAATTCCCCAAGGTCAAGTGTTGTTCAGAGAAAAAAAAAATCACCTGCATAAATATAGAAACAACTGCTGAGCAGCTGCACTGTAGACAACTATTGGGTTTGGAGAGGATCAAAGACTGAGTGCAAATTATAAATATCCAGTTGTCACAAACAAGGTAACTTCTATCCATTGTCAGGAATACAAATTCCCAATCCTCTCAGTTTTGATGAAGCTTTTGGGAAAGTCCACTTTTGGGAAAGGCTTAGAATGTGAGAAACCACCCCAGAACAACAAGCAAAAGCAGATAGGTCATCAGGTGAGCTCTGAGGGATGGGGGAGGTGACTCAGTGAGGTGGCTCAGCCTGGACAGAGTGAAATTAGAAGAATGAGATATGATATCCTTCTACTAAATACAGAAACAGTTTCTGCAAAGAAAGAGGGAAGTCATGCTCCACATCTACAGTGAGCAGGAAAAGCAATGGACTCAAAGTGCAAGAAGAAAAAATGACTTGGGTTGTGAGAACTTTTCCAAATGGTAAAGAGGGAAGCACCAGCCTAAGGAACTTAAGTGGTTCCCTCTGTTAGGAAGGAAACAAGCCATTTCACAAAAACTGTCCAGCAATAGTGATTGCTTTGATGCAAAAGATGAACTCTTGGAACTTCTGATGGATCTTCTGCGAAGATATCGAAGCACTGAAAGCTTTGCAGCAATAGCAGCAGCTGAAAAACTCCTCTGATCTTTTGCAGTGCAAGGTCTCACCAAATTAAATCTTTCTGTCCTTGCTACTGTTACACAACTCCTTCAAGGAGTACTATTCAGATTCTTCTACCAAAAAGCATACAAAAAGTGCTGAAAGCCCATTAACATAGCAGAACTCAAGTCATGAGACTGCTAGAATAAGGTTCTATATTTAGTACCAACAGATTTCTCTGTAGTACTGTGATAAAGTTCCTTCAAGAAGAGTGGATAAGCTCTATGTAAATATTCTCAAGGCAAACAAAACCTGCTCAGCATCTTCCTCCCAGACCCATGCCACTCATGAACCTTTCAAGTAGGTTTTGCTTCAGAGCTCACTGCTTTTTTTTTCCCCTCCCTCCCAAGGGACTTCTGCTCCCCCAGTGCTCACTGCAGACCCCAGCAGAGTCCTCTTGATCTGTGTCAGATATCACGACACAGAATTACTCAGTCATGAGTTGTGACAGCACTTTAAATAGTTACTGTCATGAGGAGCAGAATACTGAAGTTTAGAACACTGAACTTGTCAGCAGTGGGGTTTGGTTCTTGATTCCAAGTGCAATGTTGGACACTGCACGATGACGGAGAAAGCACTCCAAAGGGGTCACTGCACACCACCCCAAATATTTTCTGAATTAAATCACAGAACCAATCTTAAGGAACAACCAAAAGTTTAGCAAACTTCACCCAAGGGGCACACCAAATTTTGCCAATGTCCTAATAACTCCAGCTCAAACCACCAGCTTTGTATCGCGCAGGATTTGCCCACCCAGGGAAAATAAGCACCACATTAGTAAATTCAAGTCATGGCTAAGAGAGGCTGACTGAGAGCCATGTTCAAAAGCACATCAGCTGAAGCATTAACCCTGGGACCTTCCAGGGCTTTGCAGGAGTGTTTTATAACCTCCAGTCCTCTATAAATGTCACAGTCCCCCTTAGGGCCAGACCTTCCATCCTCAAGCCTCCTCTACTCGCCACTATCATACAGAGTACTTCCATATAGAGTGCCTTGTCTATTAACCACAAAAAAATCAGATAAATTAGAAGCAACAATGTCAATGAAGCAACTGATGAATTGTCACTGACGAAGCAAGGACAGGGTGGTTCAAGCAACTAATTGCTTTCACTGAGATGGAAACAGGTTCAAACCAAGGGAGAATTCAATTCTTCAGCAAAATACTTCACCTTAATTATAGCTCGTAACAAGAGACAGCCAGAATCTAAATATATGGATGCTCTGCCTCTACAGCACCCACCACTCCTCACAGAACGGGTAAAAATTGACAGCTTTTATATTAAGAAACAAATCCCAAAATGTAGCTCCATCTCACATCTTCCTGCAATCCCACTCAGGGGTGGCTCAGGCACATCCTAAAATTATGCATCTGTAGCTTTCTCTGCATGAAGCATCCCTGTACAGCAAACATCGCACAAACGTAAAGAAAATGTGTAGAAAAAACCCATTTTCAGCCTCCTCAAGTGAAACAACTACATTTTCTTGCATTACACAGATAACCAGCCACTAACTGAAGAAAACTCTATAGATAGTTTTATAGAAAAGAATAAATTTTTTAAGCAGCATCTACAAAGAAACAAGCAACTACTTTTTACATATTCTTCTGAACTTAATTCCCCAAAGCTTACACAATTTTTATAGAATTAGCTTCTTTTTAGTTCTTCATACAGAGAGATATATGTGGTTTGTTAACATACAAGTCTTACCACTTAACTTTTAATACATAAAATAGATGTAGTTAAACTAAAAAATTGCATATATGACACAGAATCAAGAGATAATATATTCCTAGGAAAGCAATATCCAAAACAAACCATGCATTTTTGCATTTCTGGAACTCTGCTAGTGTCTCTACTCCAGCTACAACAGCCTGTATTCCTCTAAGAATCTGCATTCTCCAGCCAATCACCAGGAAAATACCATGTAAAAGTACTTAAAACAATGGGAAATAATATGCTAAAGCTATCCCCTCACAAAATCAATATACCTGAATTAATAGATTCAAATGTTTTCAGACTCCAAGTTACATTGAAAAAAGGTAAACACTAAGATTAAGTTTATCTCCATCTATGCACCCACCCCTTTGGCACTTATCCCCTCCTGTTATTCCCAGGGAAGCTGGATCTCATCAGGTCTCTGCAGGTTCAGCAGGGAAATGGCTTTGATCACAACATAAAGCAAGGTGAACTCAGCTCATCCCTATCTTAGAAAGGGAAGTGTATTCAGAAGTTAAGGACAACTGCAGGCGTGGGCACACTGTCATTTAATTGAGTTTTTGACTAGTTACTACAATTCAAATCTCAACAATTCTGGTACCTGATCATTGTTCCAGAAGCACTGGAAGCCCATGTCCTCTTGGCTCACTGCACATGTGCCTCCTCTTCAAGTACCAGAAATCAAGCTGTCCTCAGAAGCTGCACCATGGGTAGTGTTTATGACAATCCAACACTGAATTCTTCTCTCTAGAAAGAACAAGAAAGCTCAGAACCCTGCTGAAATGTATTGAAAAAATGCTCCCAGGATCAACCCAACACATCCCCTCAGCACATCGTGATGTGACGTGGCACATTTGAAGGCAGCAGAGAACATCCAAAATTAAGTATGCACTTTCAAAAAGGAGCTGGAGTAGAAAAATACCTCAACATATTTAGTATATCCTTTCTTAGCACAGGCACACACTCTATAATCCTTTTATGGTACAATTTTAATCTAAATTAAGCAAGTAGCTCCAGTAAAAGAGCTCAGAGCTTTCCACATTACAAAATTACATCAGAATTGGATTAGTCTGTAAAATAACATACTGCAAGGTAATCTATTAATGATATTTTACACCTAATTTTATACTCAAACTCCAAGCTATTTGTTTTCCTAATTTTAAGCAAATTTTAGGAAAAGCATAATTTACTACAGTCCTCCTACATACATACAACTCAAAATATCATTTTTATTCTTACTAACAGAAACATGCAAGGAGAGAGACAACAACTACTGAGACTCCCAGTCTTGAGCCCACTGCACCTTTTTTCCACGTCCCCTGCCCTCCGCCCCAAAATTTAACAGCCTGCAAGACTTGGCCCAACTCTCCATAAAATAAAAGATAAATCAGCACCTTGAAATTACAAGACTTTAATGCAAACACTAAACTACCTGGTCTTAAAAGTTTTTCTCTCCCCATATATACAGTTTTCCTCATATCCTTCAGACACAGCCAATCTACCAACAACACTGAGGAAGAGGGTTAGAAATACCAGCACCAGTGTATGGCCAGAATTAAGAGACTTCAGACAAAATTTCCATGTGGCACCACCTGCCTCCCGTTCCACACCTCAGTTCAGCTGCCCTCCAGGCCACTCCTGATGTTTGGGAAGTTGAGCAGATTCCTAATTTTTTGCTGAAACAGGAGCAAGGGCCAATTGTATTTGAGAAAAACACTAAGTTTTTTGACCACCATCATTTCATTTTATATCTCTCCTTATCTTTGCTGGTTTACCACAAAAACGGGACAGATAATTCCATATTCCCAATAAGGAAAAGCTTGTGAGGCCCAAGTTAGGCTACATTCAGAGGCTCTATCTGGACAACAGGAGGATGATGATATAAGCAATATTCCTGCACAGGAAAATTTGCAGCATCTGTGGCCCTATACTAGGCCTGCATTAACTATTTCAATGATAGAACAATTTCCAAATAAAATCTAAACATACATGTATCCTAGCATTATTAGACAAAATTTAGCGTTTATACTTTATGTATTAAAAATGTAAATATTTGCCTTTGTTCACAAGAAAATTACATGGCTCTACTAAATCAATGAGAAAAGTTTCAAAAGCCAGTAATTATAATTTTTACCACTATTTTAATATAGGAAATGGTACCTATAAACACAAGGTTTATTTTCTTGCTTAAGAAAACAAACACTGTAAGCAATACTACAGACGAAACAATAATAAGATTGAAAGAATCAAAACCACACAAAATAAGAAAAATGCATTGGAATATCTTATCTGTGTAAACACAAATCATATACACATATAGGAGACAGCAGAGAAAACTGGAGAGATGTTCATAAAAAACATGAGACACCAGATGCCCAAAGTTGGCCAAATGCCATTGGAATAAATTACTGCATTTCACATAGAAAAAAATACAGCTTTTAAGGACAGGTTTGAAAGCCACCATTTGATAACTGGCAGCCAAGGTGAGAATGGTCAGTGCCTAAATGGGAAGGGACTTGTGGGGCTGGAGGACTTTCATCACCAGACAAGCTCAGCTCTTCCTGCAGTTCCACTTACCACCACCTTGTATAGCCTTCGAGTGGCTTTTAATACTTGCTTCCCACATCCAGTCTGAAAGATTTCATGCCTCTGTGATCCAGCCCAGAAGCCAGCATGATATGTGGCAGCTTCAAGCTCTAACTTAAGAATGCATAAAAACACTTACTGTGTGGCTAAAAACTGCCAATGTGAACAGGACAGAACCAAAAGCCAAAGGTGTGCAATACAGAAGTCACCCCAGCTGGGAACAGGGATACAAAAACACCTGCTTATTGAATTTTCTTTTTCTGCTTTAACATGATCTTCATGGACCCAAAGAATTCTTTCAATCTAGTGTTTTTCATCCTACCAAAATACCGGCAGAATTCCGAGTATTTGGATTCAAGTGTAAACCCCTGCAGATGGAATTTTGTTTAAAGACTGAACAAACAAAACATTATTTGCTTCGAAATTCTTCTACTCGTGGCAAAAGCCGAGCTGTGCTGAAATCAATAGGACTGTTGGCACTGTTTTCAACTGAGCTGGAATTTCATTTCCTGTACCCCGCTTCAAATCTGCTAAAAACCACTAGAACAGAGTTTTGACCTTTCACAACAACATCTACAGCTCAAAACAAAGTGTTTTGTGCAAAATAAATACAGCATGAAAGTAGCAGCTGTGGCTGGTTTCTTCAGAGAGAAAACTTTGCCCCCAGCCTGGCTGCTCTGGATGAATGATGTTCCTGTTCTGTAGCCAGGCTCTGAAGCCTTGGGAAGTCCCTATCCCAACTCAGCAAGGTAGGAAGGTTTGTTATTTTAACTGTTGGCTGATAACAGCTTATCAGCAAGTTTTCAAAGGTTAAGCTTAACACACATGCATCGCAAAAGTACAAGGAAAGGACAAGGGAAATGTTGAATTAGCACTCCCTCTCCTCCTGCCCCTGCAGCAAGGGACAGAATTCTCTCATACCCCACGACCTGCAGCAATGCCAGCAGAGAAACTTCCACCAAATCTCCTATTTGAACTGAAAACATCTGAGAACACAACAAAAGTGCCTTCTTTCAAAGGAGGCGCTTGCTTTGCCTTCTGCATTCCCACTGGCTGCCACACAGGATGGAAAAGCTAACCAAAATCTTTTAAGTTTGGTCCTTAAATACAAGGCAGTTTTATTACTGCTGCCAAATTTATCACTGACACCAAGCTCCATGACAACTCACTGGAAAACAAAAACAAAACAAAATCTTTAATTTAGGGCATGCTATGATTTTTATTTCTATCCCAACCATGTTACTGAACTGTAAAGGGCTGATGCAACCTTAAACCAGAAAAAAAGAAAAAGCCCAGTTACAGACTCATTACTAATTCATCCTGGCTGAAGCTGCATACCAGCAGCTGCTGCCTCTCTCAATTAACAGCAAATATTGAACAGTATTGTCATTTAACGGTGTTTACTGCCTGCTGCCCTGTCCACTGCCGCATTTTCAAATGCTCTGGCACAATTTAAAGCATCAACACTAAAAAACAGAGCTTAGTTTAACCCTTTATGCATCACAGCAGAAATGTTTTACTTGCTCCCTACGTTCATTAGGTGCTTGGCAGAAGCTGAACTCCAAGGATGCAAGGTGCCACCAAAATGGGATTTGTGATTCAGAGGCCCACAGGGTGCTTGGCTTCCACAGAGGGCTGAGCACAAGTGTGAAAGATGACAGGAGTAACTCCAGCAGAAGAGCTCTTTAGGAATTATTGCCAAAAAGTTGAAACAAAAGAGGAAAAAAAGGAGGAGACCACATATTCAGCCTCTGCTGTTGAAAATTTAGAATAAAAACCCAAAACAAATTGGGTAAAAAAATAAAGATACAGATACAGCCATTCTTCAGGGAGAGCATATCAATGCTGTGGTTCTTGATGACCCTATCTCTGCATGGGGGAGTCAAAAGAGCCCAAATTAGGACCTCCCTTCCCTCTATTGTGCCCACAGCTGCCCTTTCACCAGGCTGGGTTTGAAGTAAATGATTATACAAACTGCAGCCAGAGCAAGCAACTGGAAGTGCAGCCCTTCCATGCTGCCTCTGCAGGCACTTCTGTGCCTTACTTGCTCCATGGTGTCAGGTTTGCTGGAAGCCACTGCTGTATAAGGGACTGTACAGATTCTACATTTCATTTCCAGGCTGTGTTCCCAGCACATCAGCAGGAGGGAGCATCTCCAGGCTCTCCAATGAGCCCACTGCCAGCTGGGCCAGGGCCAACACACAGGTGCCAAGGACCTGGAGAAGGGAGGGGGATGCTGGGTCAGCCCAACTCAACTGCAAGGTGCACACTGGCAATTTAGATACTATGGGAAAAGATCAAGCAGTTTCTGTACTGCATTTATTAGAGTAGAATCTAGGATAATATCATTCCAGATGATCCTGAAATTGGGGGAATTCAGTTATTTCTGAGGTACTTGGACCTTTGTTCTATCCCTTCTGCAGAGGGAACAAAGCATGGAAGCCCCAAGGAGTGATGCTCTGAGGGCTTCTCAAACACATGAGGGAAAGGCTTGGAAAACTGGGCAGGTAAATGTAGGCCCAGGTTCTGGCCAGGGCTCTCTGTAAACATACTTTCCTTGGGTTAGCACCCAGCTGCAAGTCCCCTCATTTTCTCAGGTCCCTCTACCAGTATCTTGCCAACTCCAACAGCCAAGCCTGATCTGCTGGGAGGACTCCCTCCCTCTAGGTCCCCCCAGCACCTTTGTGCCCATGGGGTCTGAGGTGCTCAGATATATCAGGTGATATGACTAATACCTGCCATCTGCTCATTGCTACCTTCCCTCTCCTTTCCTGAAGAGGAGTCAGCACTAAAGTGCTTGTTCTGCTCAATCTATTTTAGGAGCGTGGGCTTTCAGCATCCATGCAGCACTGCTTTAAGCTAGAAGACTTAAATCAAAGAACTAGACCATGCTCTGGCAGGGGAAATTGAGCACTAGGTCCTGTAAAAGTCTCTGGCAAGGTTCATTAACAACTCCTTTTTTTTTGCAAAAGTTATGTCCACTCCAGCATGCCCAAGGAACACAACTATTGCCCAGGTTTCACCCCACGCCACAAAGCAGGGGAGGAGGAGATCCAGGCCTTGGAAAGTATCCACTGCTCTCCATGGAGACCAAGTCAGCCAACACAGTTTGGAGCATCAACAGGCAATGTGCTGCAGCACTGGGGTATTCCCTGCTTCCAAGAGCGAGGAGTTCCTACCCAACCACATCATCGTGGAACAGACCAGGGAACAGAAACAGGTACCAATAACTGAGGGCATATCTCTGCCCATCAGACTGGGGGGAAACCTCAACTTAGAGGGGATATAAAAGCATTGATTCTACCAAGAGCTGCTCCCCATATGTCATGGTCAAGGGGAAAAAGCAAACTGAGTACACAAAGAAAAGATGGAGAGAAAGGCCAGTGAAGGATAATTTGATTTCACTGTGTTTCTTACAGGAGCAGTGTCAAAATGCAAAGAGAAAAATCATCATAGTGTAGGAGGCTGAAAGATTTGAGATGGAGCAGTGAGGAGTCTCTGGCCCCATAAATGTTTAATTTGAGCAAAGCAGCAGATAAGTAGTAAGCACAGTTCTGCTGCTGTTGCTAAACTGCACACTCCTGCTTTGACTTCTGGAAGACACACAGTGAGAACGTTAAGTATAAAAATAAAATAGGAGAAAAGCACCAGGGACATTTTCATACCTGACACTACAGACAGAGCTGCACAAGCCAGCAACACACTCAGCTCCCTTCCTTCTCTCTGCTCAGGGCAGCAACAGGAGGGTGAGCAGCACACATGGAGCTCTGGAGTGTTCCCAGCCCTCAGCTTCACAGCTCTGCCAGCCCAGCACAGTGCAGGGGATAATAAGAGCTACTCCACCACACCTGAGGAAGCAGCCAGGGCTGCAGAGCACTGATAAAAGGCACCATGCTTCCTGCCAAGAGGACTGTGAAACTGAAGAACCACAGGAGGAAGATGCACATGGAAACACAGAAGAAAGTGGATCCTCAGAACCCTAGGAGCAGAAAAAGGACCCACCTAGAACTGCTCCTCTTGCAAAACTGTCCCTACAAGGACTGACTTTCTCCTGGTGCTCCTTTCCTAACAAATAAAATTTATCAGTAAGGATCATTCTTTCCCCATCACTTCCTTGAGTTATTCCTATCCCACTCAAAACCGTAAGCTCAAATTGGTTAAATAAATCCTGAAGAAAAGTTGCTAAGTAGTGTTTCTTCCTGCCTAAAAAGCAAAGAGTCTGAAAAATAATGTATTTCATGACCCCTGTGCAATCTCCAACTCCATTCTTCTTCCTTTCCTGCTCTTACTTCGCATAGATTGTGACCTGATCACCATTATCTGCTTCTTTCCCTTTCACCATCAGAGAGAAGCCTATTTTCTTTCTCTATTTATATCTTTCTCATCTCAAACTTCACTCTTTTTCATGCATCTATAGCCACTTGCTGAAATTCAGACAACTCCTCTGCTGCCTCCATCAGCATATCTAGTCCTCCTCCCAGTCTGCAATCCTAAAGAAAAATGTGGCTTCATTAAAACCAAGAACAAACGTTCAATTAGACCCAGATTTTACCACAGCAGCATAACTGTTCTATTGGAATTATGTCACTTATCCCAAAGCCAGCCATGCCCAAGAACTGCCTGGACAAGCTTGGAATGAGAGCAGGATACCCTTTGGCTTAGTCTTCCTCATTCCTCATGAGGAGAGCCTTATCCACACTGGTAATGCAGGGAACAGTGCATGACAAATGCTACTGAAATCTGTCAAGCCTCCGGGAAACCTCCCCACAAGTGAAGGTCATCCATGAGTACAATTTTCTCTCTTAAAAGCACAAACAGATTTCAAAACATATACAGTAGTATTCTATTTTGCACTCTTCTCAAGGCTGGGAGTGTATTGGAGGAAGTGACCATGAAATGCAACTCCAACAGGTAGCTTTTTCTGCTTGTGAAAAAAATTAGGTGGAAACAGAAACCCACAGCACAGCCCCAATTAACCTCCAAGGACACAACTACTCACTGCAAGCACAGACACATCAGAAGCCCCTTTTTCACTGCATTAACCTGCTGGGGAAAACCTTGCAATGCCAGGACAGCACTCTGGACTCCTCTACACACACCTGACATAGGAAGCATCACCTCTGATAAAGCAAGACCTCAATTGTCACTGCTGGCTGCTCTGGATTTTCAGCTTCAGCTGACCAAAAGCTCATGTCATGGCATTTCTCCTTGCAAAAGAATGACCTTTGCAGGCCTCTAGAGAAATAAGCCAAGTCCAACAGTAAAAAGATACAGATGACAAAGAAAAATGCTGGTGTGTGCTGCTACTCAAATGACAGAAAGCATTAAACATTTACACTGACACATTATGATAAGATTCTACTGTAACTGCAATCTCCTGTGATACAACCATGTCATTTTTTCTTCTGAGAAACTCACTCTGAATCTACAAGATAGATGGCACTGAGTAAGAGAAGCAATCCCAACTCTTAGCATACACTGGCTGGTGGTGACCTCACCCTCGTATTGTACCAAGGCTGCAGAAGGGAGAACACTCCAGGGAAGCAGCTCTTGGACAGACTGACAGAACACCTCAGGAGACTCAGCCAGTCATGCTTTGTGCCAAGGAGGCTCCCTCCTTACCAGGACTGGGGTGACACAGTTACTCCCCAAACCAGGACCCTCTGCCTCAGAGGAAAGCACAGACATATTAAATAGCTTAAGCCATAAAAAAACCCATCAAAACCTTCTTCCAGCCATCGCCAGAGCTGCACTTTACATCTTGCTTCTCACTGGAGACCCGAAAGGAAACCTTCCTCACCTTCAGCTGACAGAAGCAGCTCCATCCCTCCAGGACAGAACCAGCTGTAAATATAGGCTGGAAATATGCATTCCCACTGGGGACTGGCAACTGTCTGTAATTGCTGGGCAGGGGATCTCTCTTGTGCCAAATAGCAGACAAAACAAACCAAAGAAAAAAATAATGGCACATACATATACTGCAATACCTGAATCTACACAGCATTAATGGGGCCACTACATCTGTGTCTAGGCTGGAATGAAAACATTTTAGAACAGCTATACTAAACTAAACTACAAAAAGCTGCTTATAAGCAAAATGACTGAAAAGATGCTCTATCCTTTGTGCTGTAGATCTAAAATGAGGAATAGCCACAAGGGTATGTGGACAGACCATCAGAGATGGATCACAGGCCTGCAGGCCTGGACATGGACAGTGATTCTAGCAGAGATTTTTCCACGAATATTACAACATTGACACAGTTCATTCCATAAATACAATCTCAGCTTGCTAGAAATGCATTTCTGACTGAGCACAGTAAAGAAAATACACACTGTGAGCAGAAGGCCCAGGTTAATCAATGCTCTGTGTGTGTAGTTCGGCCGCATCAATATAGACAGTAAGATATTTTTCGCCATTTTCTTCAACCAGAAAGTGTTCAGGAGTTCATATAAGTTTTTCATTAGAAATTCTTTACACAAGCTGATCAATAAACCAAGGTTTTGGAAAAAGCAGACAACTATTAGAATTCTACTGTAGTACAGTATTTTCTACTCCTACCAAGTGTCTGTGTAAACCAGGTTGCAAAGCTGAAGGTCAAAGTTACATGTGGACATGGATTTGTTGACTGACGTCAGGAAAAACAAGAAAATAGTAAAAGGAGCACACAGAAAGAAGGCCAAAAGACAACTCAGTGTGTCTTGTCAAGACTAGACAAAAGTTTTTGCAGGAGGAAGTTTCTGGCTGAAATACAAATGTGAACAAATGCCTAAGAAACAGCCCAGTTCAGCCACTGAGCACCTGCCAGCCATTCCGTAGGAAGACAGGATGAATTTATAACCTGAAGAGATGGAGAGCAATAGCAGTGGCAGTAGCAGGTGGCCTTTGATATCAAGGTCTTTGCTGCTGCAGCTTCAGTACCTTCTCTTGCTCCAGGCAATCACTTGATTTCACAGGATTCCCAAATTCTACTTAAGAGGTTGCAACAAAGCTCAGGAAACATTTTCTCTCAAAAGACATCTTGGGAAACTGAAGCAATCAGAATTATGAGGCTTTTTGCTCCTGCCAAATGCCCAAGGTAACAAAGGTAATCAAAACAAAGGCACAAAATAAGATTCTGACTGTAGATGGTCAGTGTCTAATTCAGGGATGATATTTCGGGGTTGGATTTTGTAAATACAATCACCTGAGATGACAAGAAGAATAATTTCCTTTAGCACATGAGAGGATCTTGCAGAGAAGAAAATAACACTTAATGGTGCCTTCTGCCCTCCCCTCTGGACTTGCCTTTTCTCTCCTCTGTAACAAATAGGTTGATCAAACTTCTTTCTTCCCACTCCATGGGGAGGGAGGACCTACAGATAGAGGCTCATTGCTCTCAGTGGTTTAAAAGCAAATGTGTTGTACAGATAATGTATCTCAGCTACACAGGAACATATGTGTTTTAACCTGAAAACCACAGAAACTAACCCTGATGTTGCAAAATATCAACGAGGGAGAGTGAAAGAAGGGATTGTATTTTTACCCAAGTGTGAGAACAGTTTCTCTTGTTCCAGACACATTATCAGTATGTTCTCTAGGCCCTGCAGTATCTCCTGGAAGCCTGAACAGTCTGGTCCATGTTGTTGTGGTTACCCCAAAGACAGGCCAAGGGCAGGGCAGAACAATCAAATTAACCTCTCATTAAGGTTAATGCATTCATGAGTACTGAGTACTACATTCAACACTACCTTGGCCAAGGGAATAATGGAATGAGGTATGGAGGGTTCTGAAGCCAGACTGCTGAGAGGAGAATAAAGATAAAGCACTATCAGAAATTAGTCCTGAAGATCAATCCTCAAGCACAATGCTGAGTTAGCTCCTTGCAAAGATGTGCAGAGCAGAACATCTTCTCCTTTAGCAGGGAGCCCATTTCTTCTCACAGGTCATTTACTGATAGTCACCTTGGACTAGAAGGCTATCAGCCAGAAAACATAATGGCTCCTAGTTGTGGCTACTGGGCACATAGCCTTCACAGCTGTATATGGGAGTGCTGTCTAACACCACAACACCTCCTCATTCCTCCCAGTTGTCTTGTTACACTTGCACTTCCAAAAGAGACTAGAAATTCTGCTTCCCGAGTAATTCCCAGTGAACTGCCACAGGGTGCTGCAGAGACAAGGTTAAAGATTCCTCTAAGACAATCCCTGTCAAGGTCCTGGTCCTTCAATATGCTGCTCAGAAGTGTTGCTTATACTGCAGTATGAGACTTTCAAGGCATGACAGGAAAGAAATATACCTCAGGAAAAGGTGGGAAAGGTACATTTAAAAAGTACTTGATGCCTCCAAACATTTAAGTATGAGCTAGACAGTGAAAGGGGTTTACCGGAGCCTCTGAGCTGCTGTGCCCTCCCTGCTTCAAGCACCAGGGAACCAAAGCCATGGGATGAGGGTCAAACTCCTGCATGGTCAGTGTAGCACAGTTTGGTGAGACTTGGTTGCAAAGACATGACTCAAATTGGCTCAAAGATCAGGTTTGAAAGCAGAGAAAAAGCCTTTCCTGACAAACATGGCCAGAGAAAATCCCATATTACTTTGGCCTCCATGTCTTTCTGCAAATATTAAGCTTAGGGTTTCTTTTTAAAAAAAGCACCAGAAAGAATGAAAATCATTCCTAATGCACTTACATGCACCATTAGTCTATTTTCACTGGTAACTGCTACTTACCCTTCTTCCATTCCATATTCTGCTACTATCCCCTCTCACCACCAAGACTGAGAGCTGACATGTCCCTCACCCTTTCTTCCCCTCTTGCTGAAAACCTTATTTCCACTGCTCTAATAGTTCTTGACTTAACTGGGACAAGGAAAATTATTCTGGGCTTCTCTGTCCTAGCAGTTAGTCTATTCTGTATTAACCATCCAGAGCACTACAAAATTATACTGAAGCCCCAGGCAACCATTCTAATGCTTCCTTAAATTCCTGCTTTAATCAAGTTGCCCATTTTTATTGGACATGTCTCTAGCCATATATATATATGTATATATATATGAACTTTTTGTATAAAAATTCTTCAGTGTTAAGAAAACTCAGAAAAGATCATTTAACAGCATTCATTCCAAGAGCTCACAATAAGCTAAATTTTACACAATTTTAAAACAGAGCTATTCCTTATACAAGATGGAGTTTTTTGCCATCCTTTTAAGCAATATGCAAAAGCATTTACCACACTTAAGAAAAGAAACTTTAGTAAATATTACACACCAGTGAAATGTATAATTGCATCCACTAGTTTAGGCACGGAGCTGAAAGGCCTGGCTTTCAAACACTGGCTGTTCAATGGTTCCCTTGGCCTGTTTCAATCTAAACTATCACATTCAGCCACCTGAGCCAAAGGAGAAGAATTTTTAGGTGCATTCATCTCAAACTCTGACCTTTACTTTGTATCACCTGATGTCCAATACACCATGGCACCATTAATTCCTTTAAGGGATGCAAATTCATTTCTGCACAGCCTCATTTTTCACAGCAACATAATTAAAACTTTGGTTTGGCTGATGGCAGCAGCAGATTTTGAACAACCCTACCTGCACCTCTGAAGGGATGAGCTCTTTTTGGGGCAAAGCAAAACACAAACTGCAGTGATCTACACCTTACTCCATTACAGAGCTGTGTCATTTCTGGTGGGAAAACAGCAAAGGGAAACTTTCTGTACTGCACTGTGATAAAGCAAATCCCTCACATTTTTCAGATGGCACTTCCCAAAAACTGCCAATCATTTTAACTGCAAGAGACAGCGCACTACATAAATGTATTATGACTGCCTAGAGAAGTGCATCCAGAAAAGCTTTTACTTGGAGACACATAACCTGTTTGGAAACTCTGTCAGGAAAAAATCAGGGCTGGTTTCCATTTCCTGGAGTCTGTGCCTGAGACAAGTTGAGTTCACCACCAAGTTATGCTGTCCAGTTTCTCAGTGAACAACACTCTCCCATCCATGAGCAAGGCATTAAGCACCTGCTCATTTTGCAGCCTCCACTCTGCCCATCCTAAGGCTGGAAACAGAGAAGATTGGCTGAGGGCTGGTATCAGCATAGGGCAGAGCAAATAAAGATACCAGGGTAATCACCTTTGAAATAAGGCAGCCAGAACAAGCACAGCTGTCTAGGAAATACACAGCTAAGGAATGCAAAGTGTAAGCAGGACTTCTGTTACACCTGAAATTACTTGGACTGAGATACAATATCCTCTGCTACTGCTGCAACATTCTGTCAAGTAAACATTAAGTTTTGCCCTTACCTTCTTTCTCAGGACAGAGCACAATCATTTAAGAGCACACAGCTCCATTCTTCAAGTACAACAGAAAAGTATAAAGTAGCAGCACACAATCAGGTTTTGGGCAGTAAATTATGCACACTCTTTTCCCTCCTAAATTACAGCTGTAATGGAGAATGCAAGGACAACGGGGAATGGTTTCAAACTAAAAGATGAGTGATTTAGATTGGATGTTAGGAAGAAATCCTTCCCTTTGAGGGTGGGGAGGCTCTGGCACAGGCTGCCCAGAGAAGCTGTGGCTGCCCTGGATTCCTGAAAGTGTTCAAGGCCAGGTTGGATGGGGCTTGGAGCAACCTGGGACAACAGAAGGTGTCCCTGCCCATGGCAGGGCTGGAGTGAGATGATTTTCAAAGTCCATTTCAACCCAAACCATTCTGGGATTCTGTGAAACCATCCAGTTAATTGTGAGCCCTTTTTCTGCTCCATGTCATGGACCAGTGGCAGGGCCCCTGATTTCACCCAGCCCTGCTCAGGCTCCACTCAGGTGATGCTCTGGCTGTACCAGTAACGCCAGGAAAAAGGACAGAGCTCACCAAAGATGTGTGGTACCCACTCAGAGCCACCACCCCAAACCTCCACCAAAGGGCACTTTAAAATGGACAAACCCTTGAAGGTGGATGAAATAGCAGCTGAGACTGTCTGCACTTGCCTTCATAGGCTGGGATTTTAATTGGAGCACACTACAGCACATTCAAAACAATTTTACAAGAAAAGAATGCCGACTTCAGTTAATTTTACAAAGCCTTTGCCCTCATCTTGCCTGACTACAAGTGTCAGAGAAAGGTCAAAACAGCTTAATTTCCTTCTGCGGTGGACAAAAAGCCATGAAGAACAGACAGTAAATTTAGCTTTCTTCCTTTGCACTGGGGCTTAAAGGAAGGAGAGAAGGAATGTATTATCATTAAGTTGACCCCAGCATAAATTGGTTGCTTTTATCATGGTTGTGTAAACCAAAAATGAGAAAACCAGAGATCAAAGTAGAGATTCAAAAAGATGCATCACCTCAAAGATAGTGGTTAAATTTCAATGCAAAAAAAATTTTGGTAACATATCAAGACACAAAAAACTGAGCAGTTTACCAAATACAGCTACCCCAAAACAGTAGGCAATGCGGTGCTCAGGCACCAGAGAATGGAGACCAGGTCAAGTGGTAAATGAGTTAAATAAAAATGGACAGTGGTCCTTATCAGCAATGCCAAATTCTCCTTTACCTGAAAGCACTGAGCAAACATTATTTTAAAAGAAATGTAATTCTGCTTCGAGATGGCAAGCGCAATGTGCTTGAGAAACAATATAATCTCATTTGATAAGGCAGACAAGCAATGCTACCTGGTAAATTTACAGTTTCTTTATTGCTGCACCTGTATCTACTAATCAGTATCCAAAAGTTACACATGACCATAATCAAACAATTTTTAAAAGCATCCACACAATATTTAAATGTAGGAAAAACATATTGAAAATAGAATTGTTTTACTCAGGCAGCTGGAAAAACCACCATGGGAATCCAAAACAATGTCTCCTTTTCCCTCCAATGTGATTACAGGTTTTTACAGCTTATTCTCTTCACTCAATGTCAGCCTCAAGTGCTCCGCTTAGTAAAAGTTATTTTCTTAACAGCAGATCTTAATAAAAGAAAAATGTGCAGTGGTTTTAGTCTTGACACTTTCTAACTAAACTGAGCTGCAGACAACTCCCAGCACAGCAAGGTCCCAGACCAAGAATTCCTGAAGTTTTGTTCATGGCAAGTTAATTACAGTGCAGTGGGTGAACAGTGAGTCCCAGGCTGATGCTGATTGTACACTGTGACATCAAAAGGATCCATCAGGCCACAGTGGTGATACTTCACATCCGCTTAAAGCAAAACAAATGGTTCCAAACACAGCAGCTGAAACATCCCAGAAAGGCCAGATACATCCAGCAGCCAAGCTGGCAAATCCACTGCTGTAACGCTGGCTGTAAATTCAACGTGGGGATGAACCTTACAGATCTGCCTGTAGGAAACTTGGTGTGTCTCAGGCTGCTCACACTGCTTGTGCCACAGCTCAGCAGCATCTACTGGGCTTGCAGTTTGTAACACAGAACCCTCGAGATCCACAGGAAAGAGAGAGAACCACACAATGAGCTGGATTTCTTTTAAGTGTCTTTGGAGGTGGCTGGAAGAGGTTCCCTTGGCAGAAGAGAATAAGCAAAGCCTTGAAGGAAGTATCAGTATAATAAAGATGTAAATAGAAGTTGATGCAGCTCTGCCTCACAGCTCTCACCTCCAATGGCCTGGTCAGCTCCCCTAGAACAGTCTCAGCCACACAGCACTGGAAACATTCCCTCTCCCACAGAAAATAAGGATGGTAACTGTTTCTGGCTAGGTAGCATCATCCAGTTTTTGCCCAAGGTTCAAACTGTCCATATTTTGTCAAGATGCAGGTTAAATTGATGGTATATTTTTGTCCTAATGAGTTAAGTATTTCATCCACAAACACCAAGGCATTTTCAAATTCCCTAAGGCCATTAGTAATGGCATACTGGGGCAGACAGGCAAGGAGAGAACCTACCAGGGACCTCTACACCTATTCAAGGTTTTAGACTTAGGATAGAAACCTGATACAGTCAAACCCCCACATGAAAAACAGACACAAATCCAGACTCCAGACAAAACCTAGTGGTGATCCAACATCAGAATGTGTGCACACTACAAGTCAGTCTTATGGTGCATAGATGGGCCCGTGGATAACATGCCCTTGTCCCTTGCAAACAGAGCTTCCCAGTAAGCACAAACACTTGAAGCACCTTGTCCCCATGGAAGCTGCAAATCTCCACTAGGAGATGCACCTGTCATCATATGTTACCCAGAGAGGTTGTGGCTTCCACACCCCTGTAATTATTCAAGATCAGACTGGATGGGGCCCTGAGCAACCTGATCTAGTGAGTGATAGGGGGGATGGAGCTCAATGAGCTTTAAGGTCCCTTCCAACACAAGCCATTTCATGGTTCTAGGATTCTACAATCATTTCTGAGCCACCTCTGTCTGCAGCAGCTGCTGAAGAAGCACAGCTCACAGAGTTCCAGCCCTCCCAGCAGGAACAAACTGCTGAAACAAAGAGACAAGTGCTGACAAACACTGTCACTCCAGTGACAGCTCTGAACACTGTGTGCTCCAGTGCTCCCACCCATGGGAAGTGTATCCTTCCCATGCCCTGTCCTGCAGGAGGGAAGTAGCCAGAGCAGGCACCACATCCAGCCCACAGGCTATCTGGCAAGATGCCTCTGATCAAGAGCCAAGAACCAGAATGGTTTTACTGGAAATACCTCCAAGTATTTCCCAGATTCTGTTGAAAATCCCTTCTTGAACAAGGCTGGAACAGCTCCTGGCTGCAGTGCAGGTGCCCAGCTGCACACCATGAGAAGTCTCTGTGCTGACAAAATCTGCTGGGGTTGTGATAGCAGCTAAGAAAACAGCAAGTAAACAAGACTCAAGAAATAAAAACAAGTACTCAGAGTAGGAATACCAGCACAGCCTGATATTTATTCAATGACTCATCCAGAGGAGGATCTGTCCCTTTAGCCTTATGGCCACCATGAGAACAGGTAATAGGAGAGTGTATGAAATCACCGGAGCTCAGCTCCTCCTGACCTCTGAGAACAAAGAAGCCTTAGGACAGCAAAAAATATCCTCTTTTCACCTCTCTCTCTTCACTCTGTTGCACAATCTTTCTCCACAGAGCAAAGTCGCAATTTTTACAGACCGGGAAATGAGAACGCAAAAGGCACAGAAATTCTGCTCATCCACACAGCAGCAAAACACAGACTACACACAACACAGGTATTTCCCAGCGAGATTCCCTAGCTTTATGGGGGTTTTGACAAAAGGTTCACAGATAAGATCTGAAGAGGACACTTGGAAAACATAGAGCTTTTAGAACTCATTCACACCTTTTGCTTTGGGGCTTTCAGGCTTCCATCCTTTTATGCAGAACTGTGCAGATCATACCAGACACCAAAGAGCACCGATGAATGTGAACAGTATTTTTCTCTCCAGCTACAAGACTTTTCTTCCTCAACAAGTAAAATCCCCTGACAACCGCATCCTCTTGTACCTGTCAAGTCCAACATTCCTGAGAGGTTCCAAATGTTCAAGGAACTCACATGCTAATGAGCTTCAAATCTATAAAAGCACATGAAGAGTTCACTCTAGGCTGAACTTCTGCTGGGATTTTTTCCTCACATGGAAAAGCATTTATGTACAAAAGGTGTGTGACACCAGTGCTGAACATTTTCAAGCAATTTCTGTGCTGGCAGAATTACTACTGAGAACCACCTATTTTTCACCATTTCACTCCACTATTGTCTTTGAGTTCAGAGCTGCTAGCTGGCTCACACCCAAAAAAAAGAAAAAATAATTATTAACAAAGCCATCAGAAAGGCAAATTTATTAACCTAATAAAAAAAAATAATTAACGCTGCTAAATGGGCAAACTTAAGCCTACACAGCTCATGGCTTCCTTTTATATGCTATTTATTAAGGTGAGAGTAAAGTCTAAACCAAGACATTTTAAACCTTAACCATCTCAGAAATGCTGGTTTTATTTCAACGTTGAGTGCAGGACTTATGTAACATTTCCCATTTTGATTTCTGTTACTAAAGGATTTTAAAACAAAACTCTACAGTCACTGCCTACAGCCCTAAGGGGCTGAGTACAAAAATAACAAAAGATATCACAAACTCTACAATATACAATTCTGATTTAATTTCATTCAAGCATTATGTTCTTTACTTTGGGGAAATTACTTTATCATCTTTGATAGCAAGCACTCTTCTTCAGCTCTTCTGAACACTGAAAATATCATTTGAGGAACGACTGGAACAAAACTTGAAAATGCCTTATGTAATTTAATACACTCACCAAACTAAACCAAAGTTTGCCTTACAAGCTTAACTTTCTTGCGCTACAAATAAAACACCTACACTTTTTTCTCCACTCACCAGAAAATATCTGTGTTCCAAATGGCTCAACTCTTTCACTAAGCACTCCGGCTTTTTCAAAGGCTCCTAAATCAATGATAATTCATTAGTGGAAAATATTCCCCACTTCCTCCCTATTTCTCCTGGTCATAAAACACATATTTTCACAAGCAAGTTTCCATGGGTTGTGCCAGCCTGAGAGGCAGTGTCAGGCCAAGCTGGAATGAGGGTGGATCTGCCTTTGGTCAAGGCCCAAGACATGGGGCAGCTCATCTGTCACACACAAAACCTACTCACCTTCAGGACATGCTATTTTCCAGTATGAAACTGTGAAAAGGCTCATTTCGGAAGACGTAATGGTCCATCAGTTTTTGTCCTTAATTCTCTTTGCTGTTCCTCCCAAACTGGTGTTCTGGAGATATAAAAAGAACTTCGATTTAAAATACAGCTCAGATAAACACTAAATTTTTCCATCTTTTTACCAGGCCCACTGAAAGGTCACCTGAAACCCATCTGATGGTCCAGTCACTGAATTACTGCTTTCTTATCTCAAAGGAGGCTGTAAGGAATTATTTCCTCACCCTTGCCACCCTCACAGCTTACACATCTACCATCCACAGCAGCATACTGAGAATTCATCCTGAAAATTGAGAATGGGCAAGGGACTTATTTAAAGTCATACTGGTGCCAGAACTAAGAATTACCCTGTGTTATCAAAAGTCCCTTTTCACCTTGCCTGCTACATTTGACATATTGACATGTATTTACTACACTCAGATTTATCTCAAAAACATAAACACAGAACTGCTCTGCTGAATTTTGCTACAGTTCCCTCAGTGACAGATTACCTTCCTTCTCCTCACCAGAGACACTGGGTCCAACTGTGCAGCACAACCAGGGCACTTCTTGCCCTGCCTGGGACTGTGAGGGGTTGGACATATGTTTGCAAAATTAGGCTGAAACTGCAAAGCAAAAGCACTGGGAGTGTAAATGAGCAAATGCCATGTTAGAAGCAATTTCCCTGGCAGTCCCATTTTGCAGCCAAAATAATTAGTTCACTAGCAAGAAACATCCCAAGCAGTTAAATGGTGTGTTGCAAGATTAACCAAGGTCACTTCTCTTACATCTGGCTTTCTAAAAGGATGTCTCCCCCAAAAACTTAACCCTAGGGCTCCATCCAAATTAAAAATTCACTGTTGATGTACATCAGTACAAACCAAATCAAAGTATTCCAGAGCCTGCCAAGTGCTGACTGCCCAAGGAAAGGCCACATGCCTTCTAAGTGAGAGAAATCTCCATTTGAGAGCCACCTAAACTCTGAGACTCCTGCTGCTGGGTGTTCAGAGATAACTGCCAACTCATTAAAATTACAAATTAGAAGTTTATTAAATATGCAAACATTAATGGAATTGGACTAGCAGCTACTTAGGCAGATAAAATTTCAACATGGCGCATCCCACAGGTCCCGTTATCAATGTTGTGTCCCTTTGGAAGCATCTGTGAAAGAGTCAAAGTTGCTCAAGGCAGTGAAACCCTTCAACTCTTTCAGATTACTCAGGTCACACTCTGAACATTCCCACTAGCCTAGAAAAGACTCCTGCTTCCCAGTAATTACAGCTCAGTATCTACTATCCACTTGCACTTACTTCACTGCTGGAAATGCAAAGTATCCCCCACAGGTTTCCTTTTTTTGGGAATATCTGCAAGACAAGTCCCACACCTCTTTGCAAGCTCACAGGTATAGAGATTTTACACATATCCCAAATTCACAGTCCTCGTCAACTGGCTACTGGAAGAACTACAGAAGGAAGAGCAGAGTGTAATACAGACAACAGGGATTAAAGAAAAGTGTTTAAAAAGCAGCTCTCCTGAGCTTCAGATAACTCTACACATGCATGTGTGTGTAGAGCTCTGTTTGGAGCTCCTTATTTCAGATCTCTCAAACACAATCATCAGTCTTGCCCTGCAAACACCACTCATAGTACATTTTGCTCCACAAAATGCAGTTTAATTCCCAGGACACTCTGCAAAGTGCCAGTGCATGGTGAGTGTCTCAACAACCCTCCAAGTTTTTGTTGTAGAGTGACATCAGACTTGGAATCGTTCTTCGCTAATGCTATCAGCATAATCTGAGTTAGCCTGAGAGAAAGAAGGACAAGGACTATCTCTCACCACACAGAGAATAAACAAGCTCCTAAGAGTTCCTAATGCACCTCCAGGTGACTCTGGTAATAGCCTTGCTCTCTCAGTGGCCTCAAAGAATGGAAGAATTAATCCTCCAATTACGGAAAAACAAGTGTGGTCTAGCACCACTTTCTCGGTGAGGCGATGTTTCAGCAAAAAGATGGAAATGAAATCTTAGGGCACAATCTTGGAAAAAGCATGATTGGAAGGGAAAGAAGGGAGTATGAAGTGATCTCCAAAAAAAACACTGAGTTCACTGAGCACAAACAGGCTGAGCAGGTTCTTCACCACCACCTTTCCTGGTTCCAGTGACGGTTCGGAGAAGCAAGGGCTGTTGTAATTGTCAACAACTTACCAGAACCAGCCCATGGGATGCAACACTGAAGTTTATGTTTCACTCCTGCAACCATATGGGCCTCTCAGAATAGAAGGTTCAAGGATGCCTTGGCCAAGAGGAAATCAACAAAATCCCCCATCTATCACCTGATGCAACACCAGGCATCACATGTTGTAGAACCTTGAGCTGCAGCCAGTTTGAGGTCAGGCATACAACAGCCTCCCACTCCATGAACCAGGAAGCTGGGGCTTAGGTTTAGATGCTTTTAAAGGAGAACTGAATTCGGGCAAAGAGAGACTTCAAGGTAATCTGGGTTCTAAAAAGGGTCTTGACTAAATCTCCCATGGATTCTGGAGACTGATCTTTGCTGCTTCACTGTGCTCAGAAACACAGAAAAGCAGCCAACACATGGCTGGCCCCAAGGCCAGCTATTTCCTGACAAAGGAAAACCCATACAAATCCTTTCACCTCTTAAGAGACATCATGATGACTTTCTGTTGTAGATGGCACATTCTGGCCTAGACATGGGGAAAAATGACTGTGCAAACATTCCCTAAGGCTCTGAGCACTAGGAGGCCTCTATACAGGTATGTGCACTGCCAATTGCCCATTTGGTCAGTCCACTGAGCTCCTCAACTTGACTGAACTACACACAGCACATTAAAAGTTTGGGTTACCTCTGTCCAGAGAGTTCCTGCCCACAGGAACATGCAATGGGTGACTGAACACAAAAATAATACTTACAGCTTACAGCCAGCACCTTTGTTCTGCCACCAGGCTGCAGGAGGAGGCTCTACCCACAAGAACACAATCAGTTAACCAGCACCAGCATTTCCTCCCAATACAGACAGACAAGCACATTGAAACTCCAGGACACTGTGCCTTCAGGAATGTAAATAACCCATTAAGAGACCTCTGTTTGCAAGGGAACCAGGGAGGTCACAGTGCTCTGTGTCAGGTATATGACACACTGACCTGTGGTCAGGGACACAGGAGTCCTTTGAGCAACCCTACAGCTAAAGCAACTGCTAAACATTCTTATTCCCAAAGTGGTGTCCCAATGCCACCAAGCAACATGGTGAACTTTAGTGTTCAGTTTGTAGGCAAAACAGGTAAAAAATAAATGATTCTATGAAAACTCAGTCATCCATCTGCCATCAGCTGAGGTCCACAGCACCACCAGCAAGGCAGCCCAGCTTTCTGTTTGCTCCATCAACGTGGAGGTGTCAGGCTGACCTGAAGCCAGCAGCAGCGCTGGACACACAGCACCAGTGGGAAACTCCTCTTTAGGGGATACATGAGTAGCCCAGGCACAGGGAAGGATAACATTGCAAGGAAATTTCATCCCCCTTAGCACCAAGCCATCCTGCCACAAACCGAAGGTCACAGCTGTAGTGGCACCAGCTAAGAGAGAGACAATGCAACCTGACAAGACAGGCTGGCACACTGACCCGGAGATACAGATGCTGGGGATATTGTTCTTTACCCATGAGTTGTAGGGCAAATCTATTGAGCTAAGATAGGAGCAAACAAAATTCACAAGACTTTGAAATGTGGACAAAGTGTTTCCTGGCAACAGTAACAAACCAATGGAGTAAAATGTTTTCTCAGAACTTTGCTGTCAGGTGATCTTGCTAACACCCTTCTGGAGGAGACAAAATCCTCAGACAGAAGCACCACCAGCAGCTGGCCCAGCATACTGACCAAGGCTGACACTGCTGCACTCCCCTCTGCTTGGCTCCAAGGTTGGATTCCTGACCACCTTCTCCCCAAGGGAACTCCAAAAATAGCATTTGCTCACTCAAGGGAGTCCATGCCTGAACAAACCACAGGCAGAGCCTTTGTTCACAGCCCACAACCACAGCAGCTCGCCTGCTCCAAAGGTGGCTGTGAGGAGAAATGTAGGCCACACATGCAGAGAAAAAGAGACATCCAGAGTTCAGAGATGCCAGAGATCCCATTGGCAGAGTCAGGAAGTGAATGCCCATTAAAACAGCCTGCAGGTGCTGGGGTACAGCTCAACACAAGCCAGGACAAAACACATCTCATCAGAAGGTTAAAAACTTGTGGGCTATTTCCCCCACTAAACTGCCCGATGAATCAATAAAGAATATCTTTGTGATGTAACTATTCAGACTTACACAAAGAAGCCTTGTAATTAGCTCTCAAAGTAATCCTCTGGCCACCATCTGGAGCTCAGCCTAAACCTTGACCCCTGTCACACCAGCCAGCCACAGATCCGTGATACACACCTGACAGTGAGTCACACTGCTACACTGCATTGACTGAGTGGAGAAAGTTGGCAGGAATGCTAAAATCTCAAGCCACTTTTCACTCCACAGGTTCCCCAGTTCACACCCATCACACTTAAGGAAATGGTTTCAGAAATATAAAGTTAAAAAGCAGGAGTCATCAACCCAATCCTGCATCTAAAATAAAATGTTTCTTCCATCAGTTTATAGTAAACAAAGTTGACACATGACATACCCAACCTTCTTCCAATAACACAGGAGAAAGATCTTTCTAGAACCAGATTCTAGGAAAACAGACAGATTCTGACAGAAAACAGACTTAACACAGATATAAAATAACTTATTCCCCCCAGGTATAAACAGCTCAAAATATTTTACTATTAAAGGTTGGCAAAATTCTTTTACCTAGAGCACCACAGATGACTGAATGTTCTTTTTTTGCTATAACCTTCTGATTATTTTGAAATTCCATTTCCCCATAAGCAAATAAAGTCTATGATGCCTCTTGTCTCTTATAAAGCCTCTTAGCTAGAGAAAAATTCATTTTCTTTAATACGAAGCTCTATGTTGCTTTCTGAACTCTCCATAGCAAAGCAGTCAAGAACAATACATGCCACAACACCAAGAACAAAATTTATCTTGTCAGTCCCAGAGGAATTCTATTTCCAATAAAGTTTAGCAAGCAGATTTTAGACTTTTGTAAAAAAGCCCACAACACACGGAAAGACGGATGGAGCAGGCTGAAAGTGATGAAACAGTTATTGCTTAGTTCATATCAGAGAGCAAATCTCTGCAAGAATGAGAAATGTTTATTTTTTCTAGGGATCACGTGTCTATAAAGCACAAAGAGCCTTCTGTAGTAGGAGCCATGGTCCCAGCGCAGCGACCTCTTGCCAGCTGGGCTCCTGGCACATACAATTCCCTCCAGCTCGAGGGACAGTTAAGTACAAATAAGAGCAAGATTAGAACTGAATTAGTCTGGACCACTAGACGTGGCACCACCAGGGAGACCCCAAATTCCAGTCATTTCACTAGAGAAACATACTGGGGCTGTCAGAACTGCCAGGTACAGCCATGGTTGTCTCCTCACATCATGCAGGCTCCCAGCACTGGACATGGGGACACTATGGGGGATTTCTGAGTCTCCTCTAGGACCATTTTCCCACAGCCAGATTGGCTTCAGTTTAGCAGGGGGTGGCTTAAAAGTGATTATCTTTGCCACAACAGCTTTCTCCTGGCTGCAGCTTCAGCAGGAATTACCCAAGACCAAAGTCCTACACAAGTCAATATTTAACTTGACCTCTGCACTGCTGAGACCCACCTGGGATATTGGATATAGTCGCTTATTAAAGGTTATGCTGCCACTTCTAACAAAAAATAATAATAGGCAAGTTCTCTTCTTCATGAGAACTTGTGAAGAAAAATTCTAAAGGAACAGTATTTAGAGCCAGCATAAGTAATTTTAATAAGGAATCTAAAGGAAAATGCTTCCAACAAAGGAGATGTAAACAATGGGATGTGTACACTGCAGAGTAGGTTCAGGGCAGGGGCAAGAGCCACACAGCAAAAAGCATTTAATACCAAACCACATCAAGGTCTGGAAATTCAGCATTTGTCCCAGAAGTAGTATTTTAACATTGCAATTAAGCCATTAATCTATATCACAAAGGCTTATATAAAAGTCTTGCACATTACAAGGAGAAACATTCATTCTCCACTAATTACTACTAAGTATGAACTGCCGTACTAACACAGACTTTAAAATACTACAATAAACAAAAGTGTTTTTTTCCAGGTTAATTGCTCCTAGTCTTACAGAGGGTAAGAAATCTGTTTATAGTAAAAAAAAAATTAGCTGCATGCACCTGATACAAATTTTTGCCAAGTCTAACCTTTTATCTTTTTGGATGGAGAGCCTTCTGTTGTGAGTAACAGATGTTAAAATACAATTCAGGCCAAAAGTGAGCAACTGAGAGTCATTTCTTCTTTCCTACATCTGTTTCTATTCTTTATCCACCTGTTTTCTGTGATTTCTTTCTTTGTTGCTAGCACTCCCACCTTTACATTTGGCAAAACCTGGTTTTGTTCTCTAAACAAGAACATCTGTTACAGCAATGATTCCCTTGGAGTTTTGGGTGAAAATCACCACAGACAGCATTCTAAAAATGCCCCAGTTCTGTATTTCTAACCCTTCACAGATACCAGTTTGGTCAGCACCCGAAAGGAAACTTTTCCTGGAAATAAAAATATTTCTGTTGGGAAAGAGTGGAAGGAAGAGGCTGAGGAGCCTAGGAACATCTGGAAATAAGTAGTGCACAGCTTTCATCCCAAAAAACCCAAAACAAAACAACAAACACCACCAAAAAGCCAAACCACAAACACCAGGACAGTCCAGCAAAGCGTAGCCTCAGGGAACACTTTCAGGAGCAGCTTAATTGATTTTGATCCATGTCACTGCCTAATGGGCGCGCCTGCCTCTCCCTGTTGGATGCACAGGCACAGACACACAGCTCCATGGATTCAATTTCCATATGGTGCTAACTGACGGCAGGTTTGGCACGTGGGTCCAGCCCACCACACCACCACTTACAACTCCACTTGAGAAGCAAGGAAAACATACACTCAGAGGGATGGAAAAGAGGTGCACAGGGCTCCCCTTCACAGCAGTGACATAATATCAAACCTGTTCCTGAAATTCCATGCTTCTAGATCCATATAGTTTCCACAAAAATTCAAGCTTTCACAGCTCAAATGCCTCCTTAGAGCAGTCAGATCACGACTCCACTCCGTCTTGGAGTGCATGCAGAGAAAGTATTTACCTTCATTTTTCTGCTCTGCTTTGAGAATGAGATCAGTATATTAAGAGCAGCCTACCTCTGAAGCAGTAAAACTACAGGTTAAAAAAACAACTGCAAGTGAAGTCACAGCAAGATCTCAGCACTTCCCAGCAGCAAACTTCCCACAGAGCTCAAATGAAAGAAGCAGGTTTCTGTCTGTTTTATCTACAGGTTTTATTTTCATTGCACTATACCTGCAGGTGTTACTTACACCCAAGTCGCCATCCATTTAGCAAAAATGAGGCACAGTACGAGATTTGTGCCCAGGGAAGCACCCTTCTCTACAAGAAGATGAATGGTTTGGATTGGAAGGGACTTTAAAGCTGACCCCATTCCAGCCCCTGTCACGAGTAGGGACACCTTCCACCATCCCAGGTTGCTCCAAGCCCTGTCCAGCCTGGCCTTGGATACATCCATGGATGGAGCAGCCACAGCTTCTCTGAGCAACCTGTGCCAGGGCCTCACCTCCCTCACAAGGAAGAATTCCTTCCCAATATCCCATCCATCCCTGCCCTTTAGCAGTGGGAAGCCATTCCCCTTGTCCTGACACTGCAGTTCCGGCTTTCCCTCATTAACTTAAGAGCTGCACTTCTCTGGGCTAAGCCACATAGCCCAAGTGAAGCATCCACTAAACTCATCCCATCCACTCTCCCAGGTGACAGAAGCATCAAAATTCCTACACTTTTTTTTGTCTCTCTGGAGAGAGCATAAAACCATTGGAGCATGTGCTGGTCTTTGTAGTCAACAACCCCCAGACAGGATTAGGACAGACACCACAGGCTTAGCTCCGGCGGGATTTGCTCCAGGTTGTCTAGAGATTGACTGAAACGCTTCCTGCTGCCCGGAAAGCAGAGATAACAGCCTGGCACTGCTCACCTGCCTCACAATAGGCACTGCCAGCACCTCGGCGGCGGCCGGGGCCACGGCTGCACCTCTGACCGCTCTCTTAAAACGGAAAAGTCCCTTTTTAATATCAAATATACAAGTGTGAGAGCTCCGCGCCTGCAAACAGGAGCGGAGTTTCCTGAGCACGCCGAAAGCCAGGCACTCTATTCCCCGAGCAACCCGTGTCGCTCAGCACCCCGAGCTTTCCGGAGCATTCCCGAGTATCCTGCACCCCTGAGCACTCCCGTTACCTGCACACCGCATTCCCCGAGCATCCCATATCCCCGAGCACCGCGTTCCCGGGACACATCACTCCGTCATTCAGACACTGCGATCCCTAAGCACCCCTGAGCCCCTCGCCCCCGGCACAGCCCGAGCTCCCCGTTACCTGCCCGCTTCTCCAGCTCCGCGCCCGACCGGCCCCGCCGCTCCGCCCCGCCCCGCGCCGGCCCG